>ML334814.1:0-64798 GCA_005239505.1 Nicotiana paniculata
TTTGCAACGCCCGCTTAGTCTTCTACAAGACATAGTTGAGCGTGATCAAATTTTGGATCAAATACCATCCACATCAGGTACGCAAATCCGACCCTGCATCCTCAAAACTCCCTCAGCATCAACTGTAGCCTGCTTAGCATCTCTGTGCCTGACTCTATCTCTAAGAACATATAAGTGGCGATCAGCATACTGCCTGGCCCGGATACGGTCATATAAAGAAGAACGGGCTACGGTATGTCCAAAACACTGCCAGTCTCATAAATTTCCAACCTCACAAATCGGTTGGCTAAAGCCTGAACATCCAAAGCAGGAGGTCTCCCTCCGACTGATAAATAGGCAAGACTACCCATACAAGCTGACTTCCGGCTCAAAGTATCGGCCACCACATTGGCCTTCCCCATATGATAAAGAATGGTAATATCATAATCCTTCAGCAATGCTAGCCATCTCCTCTGTCTCATGTTCAACTCATTTTGTTTAAATAAATACTGTAAGCTCTTATGATCCATGAACACCTCACATGGCACACCATACAAGTAATGCCTCCAAATCTTAAATGCATGCACAATAGCTGCTAACTCCAAGTCATGAACTAGATAAATCTTCTCATGGACGTTCAACTGACGATAAGCATAGGCTATAACCTTTCCATATTGCATCAACACCGCACCAAGCCCAACCCGTGAAGCATCACAATACACGATATACGATCTTGAACCTGTGGGCAAAACCAACACTGGTGCCTAGTCAAAGCTGTCTTGAGCTTATGGAAGCTCGCCTCGCACTCATCAGACCACCCAAACTGGGCACTCTTCTGATTCAACCTGGTCATCGGGGCTGTAATGGATGAAAAGCCCTCCACAAACCGGCGATAATAACCTGCTAAGCCCAAGAAACTCCGGATCTCTGTAGCTGAGGTGGGTCTAGGCCAATCTCTGACTGCTGAAATCTTCTTGGGATCCACCTGAACACCCTCTGACGATACCACATGGCCTAGAAAAGCAACTGAACTCAACCAGAACTCGCACTTGGAAAATTTGGCATACAATTGACTATCCCTTAGAGTCTGGAGGACGACTTTAAGGTATTGCTCATGCTCCTCTCGGTTGCGAGAGTATATCAATATATCATCAATGAAAACAATCACAAATGTGTCCAAATAAGGCCTGGACACTCGGTGCATCAACTCCATAAAAGCAGCGGGGGCATTCGTCAGCCCAAATGACATCACCAAGAATTCATAATGCCTATAACGAGTGCGAAAAGCTATCTTAGGGACATCAGACGCCCTAATCCTCAACTGATGGTAACAAGATCTCAAGTCAATCTTGGAAAACACTAAAGCACCTTGAAGCTGGTCGAATAAATCATCAATCCTCGGCAAAGGATAATTGTTCTTAATAGTAACCTTATTCAACTACCGATAGTCAATACACATCCTCATCGAGCCATTTTTCTTCTTGACAAACAATACTGGAGCACCCCAATGAGAGACACTAGGCCTAATGAAACCTTTGTCCAACAAATCCTGCAACTGATCTTACAACTCCTTCAACTCTGACGGGGCCATACGATACGGCGGAATAGAAATAGGCTGGGTTCCCTGAGCTAACTCAATAAAAAAATCAATATCCCTTCCGGGTGGCATACCTGGCAGGTCAGCAGGGAAAACCTCTGGAATCTCACGAACCACGGGCACCGACTTCATGAAAGGAACCTCGGCGCTAGAATCACGAACATAGGCCAGAGAGGCCAAACAACCCTTCCCGACCATGCGTCGAGCCTCCATATAAGAAATAACTCTACAAGAAGAATGAGTAGGAGTTCCCTTCCACTCCAAACGAGGCACACCAGGCAAAGCCAAGGTCACTACCTTGGCATGACAGTCCAGAATAGCATAATAGAGGGATAACCAATCCATCCCCAATATAACATCGAAGTCAACCATATCCAGAAGCAAAAGGTCAATCTGAGTCTCCAGACCACCCAAGACTACTAAGCAATCACGGTAGACTCGATCTACTACTATAGAATCACCCACCAGTGTAGACACATGCACAACAGTACTCAAGGAATCACGAGGCATACTCAAATAAGGGGCAAAACATGAAGACACTTAGGATAATGTAGAACCCGGATCAAATAACACCGAAGCCTCTCGGCTGCAAACTGAAACCGTACCTGTAATAACTGTATCGGAAGCCTCGGCATCAGGCTGGGCAGGAAAAGCATAGCATCGGGGCTGAGCCCCTCCAATCTGATCATCTCTGGGTCAGCCTACTACGGACTCACCTCTACCTCGTGTGGCATGTCCTCCACCTCTATGAGCCTGACCTCTACCTCTGGCACCCCGACCGCCACCCCTAGCTGGCTGAGGGGGTGAGGTTGCGCCTGACGTGAGAACCATGGCACGGGAACCCTTATACTGAGGACCACTAGAAGATCGGGAACAATACCTGGCAATGTACCCCAGAACACCACAAGAATAACACGGCCTCTTCTGATATGGCTGCGGACTCTGGAACTATCCCTGACGACCCTGATAACCACCCTGATAACTCCGAAGTGGTGGTGCACTGATAGGTGCCGGTGGTGCAGCAATAGTAGCTGGCACTGCACTATGAACTACCTGAAGTGCCGACTGATAGGGTCTGGGAGGATGACCTCTGCCTGAAAAATCCCTGCCCCCAGATGAGGCCACACTTAAACGACTGAAGTGACGGGGCCTCTTGTCAGCCCACTGACAACCACCCTGTGACATAATCATCTCAATCCTCCTGGCCATATTGGCCGCATCCTGGAACGATATATCAGTACCTAACTCTCTAGCCATCTGAAGTCTGATAGGCTGGGCCAATCCCTGAATAAATCTCCGGACCCTCTCCCGATCAGTGGGAAGTATCATAAGAGCATGTCAGGCTAGAGTGATGAACCTGGTCTCGTATTGAGTGACTGTCATAAATCATTGTTGGAGACGCTAAAACTGCCTCCGAAGGTCCTCTATCTGAGTAATGGGAAGGAACTTCCCCAAGAATACCTCTGAGAACTGAGTCTAAGTCAAAGGTGCAGACCCAACTGTCTTGGCTAAGCAATGGTCTCTCCACCAGGCCTTGACTGCGCCAGATAACCGAAAAGTAGCGAAGTCAACTCCGTTGGACTCCACTATGCCCATGTTCCGAAGAACCTCATGGAAGCTGTCCAAATAGTCTTGGGGATCCTCTGATTGTAAACCAGTAAAAGTAGCAGTGAATAACTTAGTGAACCTGTCTGGTCTCCACAAAGCGTCCGCTAACATAGCCGCTCCATCTGCTACCGGTGCTACAATACCCGGCTGAGTTACTCCGGCTGGTTGAGGTGCCGGAGTCTAAAACTGTGGAGCTAGCTGCTCTGGCGCGCGAGTGGCAGAAGTCTGGGTACCTCCCCCAACCTGAGAGACGGCTGGTACGGTAGGAAGAAGACCCGTCTGTGCTACACTTCTCCATGAGTCTGATTAGACGGACAAGAGCGTCCTGAAGCACTATGTAGCTATGAACCCCTCTGGGACCTGAGCTGGTCCAACTGGGACTGCCGGAACTGGGACCTCCTCGTCAGACTCGACCTGAGGGTCCTCTACTGGAGCTGCTGCTTTAGGCTGAGCCCGGCTCCGACCTCTAGCACGGCCTCATCCTCGACCTTTCGTAGGAGCTGCAGCAGGAGTGTCGAGCTACTGAGCGGAACCAAGGGAAGCACGCATCCTCGCCATCTGCGAGAGAATAGAATAGAAACTCAATCAGTACTCAGAATTCATATCGCACGACAGAGATGAAAAGAAAAGTGGAGTCATCCTAACTTTGCAGCCTCTGGGGAATAAATACAGATGTCTCCGTACCGATCCCTCAGACTCTACCAAGTTGTCCATGAGTTGTGAGACCTAAGCAACCTAGAGCTCTGATACCAACTTGTCACGCCCGGAAATCCCACCATCGGGCCGTGATGGTGTCTAACATTGAACGCGCTAGACAAGCCAACTTGTACAGTTAAACTAACATGATAACACCGAATTAACAGAATAAGCTAAAACCAATTCACAACTTAACAACGGAAATAAATAATGTTGCAGAACTAAGTAAAGACAACATAATACAAGGTCGAAATAATTTCCCAAAACCTGGAGTGACAAACTCACGAACTATCTATAGGAGTGCTAAATACAAAGTCTGACAGGAAATACATGACTGTCTCTGAAACTAGAGGAAAAACAAGACAGAAATGAAGAACTAGGGATATGAGAGACGCTAATGCCCACGAACGCCAACGGGTATACCTTGAAGTCTCTGGGGCGGACGGAAGGTTACTCCCTCAATGCTATCCACTGGGTCCGGGTGCGGGATTTGCACTACAATAAGATGTGCAGTGTAGTATCAGTACAACCGACCACATGTACTGAGTAAGTGCCGAGCCTAACCTTGGCCGAGTAGTGACGAGGCTAGAGTTGACATCAAACGTTAATCTATCCTATTCTACAACATATATCGTGAAACAACAAAGCAGGAGATAAACAAATACGTAGGGGAATACGGGAACAGATAATGGGGTAACAGGTGAGATAGAGCAGTTAATTAAGCACATAGGAATAAATAAGAAGACAATTTATCGGAAATATGCTAATGAAACAAATATTATGCCAAAAATGTAATAAATGGCACGTCGTCACCCTTCGTGCTTTTAATCTTCTCCTCACAATGCAATGTACAATGTAAGTTAACATGAATCATGGTACGACATCACCCTTCGTGCTTTTACTCTCTTCCTCACTATGCAATGTATCATGTATGACAATGTAATCATGGTACGACATCAACCTTCGTGCTTTTAAATATAAATCATGGCACGACATCAACCTTCGTGCTTTTAAATATAAATCATGGTAAGGCATTACCCTTCGTGCCTTTAATCTTTTCCTCACTATGCATTGTGTGATGTAATCAATGTAAATCATGACACGACATCACCCTTCGTGCTTTTACTCTCTTCCTCACTATGCAAAGTATGATGTAATCAATGTAAATCATGGCACGACATCACCCTTCGTGCTTTACATTCTTCCTCACCAATGCAATGACAATTATAAAAATGACAAAGAATGCAGCATAGTGGAAACACAAATCATGATCACCCGGCAAGGGCAAAATATCAGTCATTATCATAACAAATTGCCCGACAAAAGGGTCTCAGCTATAACCAACCTTTTCAAGTATATCCTTTAGTGTTGGGTCCTCAATAGGACCACCATAGAACAAGTTCATCAACGAGGATTTTCCACAACAATCAACTTCCAAGTAGGTGTAAATTCATAGTACAATGGATATGGAAGTAAGGACAAGAACTTCATCAAAAATGGACTCACGGGCATGCTTGACACACAATGTATAGGACTCGTCACCTCACCTATGCATTGAACATGATAAACACTTAGCACATAGCCTACGATACCTATTCCCTCACCAAAGTTAGGTAAGACACTTACCTCGGGTCCAAAAATAGCAATCAAGCCTCTAACACCGCCTTTCCTTTTGAATTCAACTCCGATACAATAATATCTAATCATAATTAACTTATTAACACCAATAATGACTCATTAATACAATCCCATAGCCTAAATATACAATTCATAGCATTCTTCCAAAACTACAAAAATCCGACCCCAGTCCTGCTTGGTCCAAACACGAGGCTCGTATCAAAACTCGATCACTCATACCCTCACGAGTTAAAATATATGATTTGTTTTGAAATCCGACCCCAAATTGAGGTTGAATTACCCAAAATCCCATAAGCCATAACTCTACCCAAAATCCTAATTTCTACTTTGATTTTTAGGATTTAGGCCTATATTCTAGTGAGTAGGGAAGGAAAGTGGAAGAAGCTGGTGTTAGGAACACTTACCCAAATGGCTATGGAGGAGAAAATGGCTTGGAGGTCTTCGGTGGGGGTTGCAGAAGAAAGAGGAAGTGAAAAATGGGAGAATCCCGTTTTAGTTATGTTTTTAGGCTTTAAAAATCACTGGGTAATTTAACCCTGTGCGTTCGTAGTGAAGAGCCCGCGTTCGCACAGTGTCTCCTCACGTGCCCTCCGTGATCGCACCTAAACTTGGGCGTTCGCACAGTGTTATGGTGTTGTCCAGCCCCAACCCAGCTTATCTCTATGCGTTCGCGCCTGGTTGGGTTCGTTCGCACTGGGTTGTCCCATTATCCCTCCGCGATCGCACTCAGCTTGGTGCGTCCACACTGAATAATTTGAACCCTGACCCCAGACCCAACGATTACTCTGTGTGATCACATGTACTCTAGTGCGTTCGCATAGAGTAATTTTTCAAACACCAGAAAACAGTAAATGCAGTAGATTTTCTAACCTTTTTACACCCCGACACCTATCCGAAAGTCACTCGAGCCCTCAGGGTTCAAACCCAAAAACACACCCGACTCCCAAATCATCCTACGGACTTATTCATGCATTTAAATCACCAAAATATCAGCAAAACAAGGAAATACACTCCAAAACTCATAGAAATTTCTTAAAACTTCATAAAGCTTAATTATTCCGATTTTGATCTGAAACACGTCATTTTGAAGTTCGTTTTACACCAAATTTCACAGATAACTCACATAACATATATTCAACTTGTTCAGGGCTCTGAAGCCATAATACGGGCCCGGTAACCGATATTTCACATCAAATTTCATTTTCAAAAGTCTTTCTTATTTTCAGAAAACAATTTTCTTTAAAAAGTCATTTCTCGGGCTTGGGACCTCGGAATTCGATTCCGGGCATACGCCCAGGTCCCATATTTTCCTTCGGACCCTCCGGGACCGTCAAATCATGGATCCGGGTCTGTTTACCAAAAATGTTGACCAAAGTCAACTTTATTCCATTAATTGTTATAAATTCAACAGTTCAACACATTTCCACGTAAAAACTTCCCGGCTACACGCTCGGGCTGTGCACGCACATAGAGGTGAGATTAACGGAGGCTTTTGGGGCCTCATAACACAGTTTCTGCTAAATTACACAAGATGACCTTTTGGGTCATCACAGTACCACATCAAAGCCAATTGATGACTCTTAAAAGTCACTTGATAAGACTTTGTCATTGATAAGGCTTACTCATCACCTTTTGAAGGATTAGTCATTTGAATGCTTAGTCATCAATCTCTAATTCATTTTGAGAGAGATGGATATAAATTTTCAATGGTAACTCTCTAATTCATTTTAAGAGAGATGAATATAAATTTGCAATGGTAACTCTCTATTCATTTTAAGAGAGATGGATATAAATTTGGAAGGAAACACGATGCTTCTCTAAAATCACAAATTAAAGATGGTCATATTCAGCAAGGTAACAGTCATAAGAAAAAATTCATATGAAATTATACTGCGTAATAGAAACGGGATTTTGCGATTCTAAGAGAGTAAGGTGCAATCTTTCTCAAGAATATCATATGTATTTTTCCCTACTTCGATCTTGCCATCACGTGTTTTGTCGGCATTAACACGTGTTAGAGGATTTGTTTTGGAGAATCGACTCGGGTATGTTAAGGCTACGCTCTTCCTTCATTTTGGCATGATCTCATAATTACATGTGTTTGATAACGAGGCATAAAGAGAAGTTCATACTCCCGAATTTATATACACTATCCTTGTCTCATAAGTTACAGTATTCTCCCGTATTGGGACTTTATATTCAATTTAGTGTTGTCTCCTTCCAGTCAAGAGAGAAGACGTTCTATATATATATATATAGTATTAGAGTATTTTCACCACCATCGAGCTATAATCGGTGGGGAGGCCCCTATTGGGCAACCTCTGATCAGATGGTAAGTTATATACCGAGCATACTATGGCCGAGCGCCTATGAACGAGCCCAGAATGGCCGAGATACAGATCCTAGTATGGCTGAGCGCCTATGCGTGAGCCTACTACATTAGAGCAGTTATATATACCGAGTCCTATAAGGTGGGCCAACTATTTTACTTACTATATTGAGAGAGTTGAGTTAGTATCAACTGGTAAGAATATCTTCAAATTATCTTTGACTCCCAGTTACTTTCAGTTATTATATTATTAGTTCAGTTTTAGCTTTCAGCCATGAACTTGTTTCTCGAAATGAGGATATAACCTTATGGCCTATACTCTTTTGTTTTCTCAAGGCCTGTCACCTCTCATTTTTCATAGACTAGAGTATAGACTCTGTAATACTGCCATCTTTTTTGATCTACCGTTGTCATCCATGTATCACATCTTACTCACAATGTTTCATTAATTCTCTTCTTATTTCCAACTAACATTTATGTCTATCACTTTATTCTGAAAACTCGAACAAGACATTCTTTTCCTTTTATCTCCCCTTGCTCCATCTACTGGATCTTCGGGTTGCGTAACATTCTTTCTCTATTAGGGACGAGAGTCACACTAAGAGATAATATTTATCCCTTCAAGGCTTCCAGTGCCTATCTCTATAGTATTCATATCAAGATGTACTATTTTATAGTGCATCCTCTGGGTGTCTCACAAGGAGACCTATCATCACATTTGCAATATTCTTCGGAAATGTCAACTAACGCAAACATTACATCCACCATTTTGGGTCACTCTAACCCTAGCCGGATCCTGATATCCGTCCTTCTCTTATACTACTTCTGTTAGCTTCCATAGGGTATAAATGAGATGGATGTGGTCAATTGTACATACCTCTGTTACAATTGAATATGACTCAAAATGCTTATATTTCTCTGCTTGAATTTGTAGATAATGTTCATCTCTACTAACTAGGTAACTCATACCCTTCTTCACCTTGATTCTTTCACTTGTTGAACCTTGTACCTTCTGATTCTTTCATTCCTTTTTTTACCACAAGAGTGGATAAGCGTTATTGCCTTAGGGATCCTTATCAAGAAGCTTACACATCTTATTATACACATCATCTGCTGAATACCTCCTCTTTATCCATCATAAGCATGATGCAAAAATTGAGTTCCTCTGACTCAACTCTTTCACTGCTATATCCCTTACCAATCGTCTTTCTGGATGTATGCATCATTGTATTATGAATAAGAGAGAGTTTAGGAAATTGAGTTCTTACAAATGGGCTCTACCACACGATATTCAGTAAGAAGAAAGAGTGACAGTCCTAAATACCTTGTAGCCTCTGTCTTATAAGTGAGGTGCACAACACTTCCATAAACAAGACTGTACTAGACACAACTTGTAGACACCCTAGGACAGAAGTTCTTTGACACCACTTTTGTTACGACCCAAACCGATGGTCCACAAGGGGCACCCGATACCTTACTCAACCGCGTACCAACGTATCATATCTTTCTTATCATACTATCATTTGTAACTAGGCCAACATGGCCACAACTCGTAATGTATAACTATAAGTGGGAAAGCACTGTATCAATGAACAATATTTCTTAAAGCATGAATACATATGGGCCATCAAGGCCTCTGACATACTGTATAAAATTAACCTCTGTCTACAAAGCCTCTAAGAGTATTAGACATCAAATGGGATAGGGTACCGGCCTACCCATAAGTTTGTAGCAAAATTCTGACATGATGACTCACAGACTCAGCTACACTTCGAATGAGGTGGAGTCTTACCGACCCTTCGCTGAATTCTAACCTCATCTACTATGAGGGCTCGCCAAACTGATTATCTATACCTGCAGGCATGAATGCGGTGTCACCAGCAAAGGATGTCGGTACGAATAATTTACCGAGAATGTAATGCACATAAATAAGTATATAAATGACATGGTAGAAACATAGAGTACATGACTTAACCTATATGTCTCGATAACTCTGTAAATCATGAAATACTTATAGTTTCATGAATAAATGTATGAATGTCATGTCGTACATAGGTAGATGTGTTCATAACATCATAAGACTCTGAGGGCATCCCATCATATCATCTTAGCCAATGTGGGAAAAATAATCAACGTATACCAGTTGATCAGGTGGTGATGCATATATAATTCCATAACCTTTTCCCAAATCCCATATACACATTACACGTATATAATGCCATCCGGTCATGGGTCAATGTACATGGATAAATGAATGCAATGCATGAGAAGTACGTCAATAAACTCTCTTGAAATGTCATAAGACCATTATGCCTTTAAGTAATATCACGAAGTAAACTTTTTCAACTTACGTATTTTTCTGAGACCCATGAACAAATGATAGAATAATATGACACACGGGGAATCAAGAACATAAGCATCTCTAGTATTTCTATTAATAGAGTCATTTATGGAAATTGTGAATTTTCTCGTTTCGTGTGTGTCGTATAAATCATCTCAAAAAGAAAGACGGGATAGCCTTAATATACCTGGGCCGATTCTCTTTACAATCCATTTAACACACGTTAGTTACGTCAGCATATAACGGCAGATCAAAGTAGGAGAAAATCTGTATGATATTCTTGAGAAAGATTGCACTGTACTCCCTTAGAATCGCAAATCTCATGTTGCTATAATATTGAAAAATCTCATTTGAGCGAGAGATTGAATCAACTCACGTTGCTAGTGAATTTTAATTTGCTGAAGCCTTTCTTAGATGTAATACATCTTGATTTTGGATTAAGGAAGGATTCTAATGTCTTGGTGGTGTTGTTCGTAAAGAAGAAATATGGATTGATGAGGACGTGCATAGATTATCTACAGTTGAACAAAGTCACCATCAAGAACAAGTATCCATTGCCAAGGATTGATGACTTATTTGATCAGCTTCAGGGTGCCAAGGTGTTTTCGAAGATTGATTTGAGATCTGGCTACCATCAGTTGAGGATTAGGGCATCCTATGTCCCTAAGACAACTTTTAGAACTCGGTACGAGCATTATGAGTTTCTAGTGATGTCCTTTGGGTTGACAAATGCACCAACAACATTTGTGGATTTGATGAACTGAATGTTCAAACCTTATTTGGACTTCTTTGTGATTGTGTTTATTGATGATATCTTGATTTACTCCCGCAGTCGAGAGGAGCACGAGAAATATCTTAGGATTGTACTTCAGAGTATGAGAGACAACCCGTTATATCCTAAGTTCTTAAAGTGCGAGTTTTTTTGGATTCAGTCGCTTTCTTGGGGCACGTTGTATCAGCAGAGGGCATTCAGGTAGATCCCAAGAAGATTGAGGCAATTTAGAGCTATCCTAGACCCATTTCAACTATGGAGTAGGATTTTCTTGGGTTTGGCGGGTTATTTCTATCGATTTGGGGAGGGGTTTTCATCTATAACAGCCTCTTTGACCAGTTTGACCCAGAGGGGTGTCTCATTCAGATGTTCAGACAAGTGTGAGGCGAGTTTTTAGACGCTCAACAATTCTTTGAGTACATCGCCAGTGTTGGTGTTGCCCATAAGTTCAGTATCTTATACGATATATTATGATGCGTCCCGTGTTGGGCTCGGAGCAGTAATGCTGCAAGAGGGCAGGGTGATTTCATATGTGTCGCGGCAGTTGAAAGTTCTCAAGAAGAATTACCCTGTCCATGTTTTAGAGTTGGCAGCCATTGTTCATTAGCTGAAAATTTTGAGGCACTATCTTTACAGCATGTCATGTGAGGTTTTCACGGATCGTCGGAGTCTTCAGTATTTGTTCAAGGAAAAGGGTCTCAATGTTAAGCAGAGGAGGTGGTTGGAACTATTGAAAGACTATGATATCACCATCTTGTAACATCCTGGGATAGCCAATGTGGTGGCCAACGCCTTGAGTAGAAAGGCAGCGAGTATGGGCAGCCTTTCGTTTATTCAAGTTGGTGAGAGGCCGCCTCCATCAAATGTTAAGAGTTTAGCCAACCAATTTGTGAGGTTGGATATTTTAGAGCCTAGCTATGTTCTAGCTTGTACAATCGCTCAGTCTTTTTTTTAGTGCATACGAGATCGACAGTATGACGACCCCCATTGTTTGGTCCTTAGGGGCATAGTGCGTCTAGGTGGTGCCAAGAAGGTTACTATTGGAGATGATGAAGTCTTGATGATGCAAGGTCGTGTTTGTGTACCTAATGTGAATGGACTTCGTGAGTTGATTCTTGAGGAGTCCAACAGTTCTAGGTATTCTATTCACCTGGGCGCCACCAAGATGTACCTAAACTCGCGACAAAATTATTGGGGAGGAGAATGAAGAAGGATATAGTTGCTTAAGTAGCTCGGTGCCTAAATTATCAGCAAGTAAAGTATGAGCATTATGGGCCTGCTGGTTTGGTTCAGAAGATAGAGATTCCTGAGTGGAAGTGGGAGCGTATCACTATGGATTTCATTGTTGGACTCCCACAAAATCAGAGGAAGTTCGATGTCATTTGGGTCATTCTCGACAGGCTGACCAACTCAGCGCATTTCATTCCCGTGGCAGTTACCTATTCTTTGGAGCGGTTGGCTGAGATCTACATCCACGAGATCATCCGTCTTCACGGTATGCCTGTGTCTATCATTTCTGATCGAGGTAAGCAGTTCACCTCGCATTTCTGGAGGGCAGTACATCATGAGTTGGGCATGCGGGTTGAGTTGAGCATAATGTTTCATCCTTAGACGGATAGATAGTCCAAGTGCACTATTCAGATATTAGAGGATATGCTCCGCGCATGTGTTATGGACTTCGAAGGATCGTGGGATCAGTTCTTGCCCCTTGCAGAGTTAGCCTACAACAACAACTACCAGTCGAGCATTCAGATGGAGTGTGATACCCAGAGAATGTGATACCCGGAGCAACACTCTCTCCCTGACTGAGGTGGAGAATATGATGATTCGATAGGTCATATTATATTTTAAAACCTAATTATCTGATCGAAGCCTTAAAATCCTTGTTTAAGTCTTCCTCGATTTGTATTCACAGTCTGGGCATCTTTTCGAAGAGCTTTTATTTTAAAAACTGAGAAAATATCAAGTTTTGCCTTAAAATTCTACTTGAGTTGACTTCGGTCAACGTTTTGCGCAAACGGACCTGGATTAATATTTGACAGTCCCGGTGGGCTCGTATCGTGATTTTGGAGTTGGGCGCATGCCCGAAATCAAATTTGGAAGTCCCTACACCGAGTTATCGTATTTTATAGAAATTTGAAAAATTAAGGCTTAATGAACTGGAAATGGTTGACCAATGTTTGACTTTTGGATATCGAGTCAGTATTTTTGTTCCGGAGCCCAGTATAGGTCCAATACTATATTTATGACTTGTCTGTCAAATTTTGTGAGAAATGGAGTTGTTTTGACGTGATTCGGACGTCCAATTGTGAAAATAGAAGTTTTAAAGTTTTCTTGAAAATTTCATTATATTTGTTGTTCAATTCGTATTTTTAGGTGTTATTTTGGCAATTGGGTCACGCGAGGAAGTTCGTATGATGTTTTTAGACTTGTGTGCATAGTTGGTTTAGAGCCCCAAGGGCTCGGGTGAGTTTCGAATAGGCTACATAGTGAATTAGACTTATAACATTGCTGGTGTGCTTCGGTTTTTTGTTGCAGGCCTCAGATCTCGCAGTTGCGAGATCAGTTATCACATTTGCGGCCACTACCGGGTTCGCATTTGCGATGTACTCACCGCATTTTCGAAGAGAATCTAGGGAGGCTAGAGTTCGCATTTGCGAACAAAACTTCGCATTTGAGAAGTGACAGCTGGGTAGGCAGTGGTCATAAATGCAATCAATGGGTTGCATTTGCGGAATGATCAGGGTTCGCATTTGCGAACTATTCTTCGCATTTTCAAAGAAAGTTGAGTGTGATGATCTTCGCATTTGCGAGGCTTGCATTTGCGAACCCCATGCACAATGCAACATCCGCAACTGATCAAATATGACTTAGACGGGATTTTTGGTTCATTCTTAAAATTTTCAAAACCTAGAAATCTATAGGAAATTTTTCGAAGACTCTTTCTTCCCCAAATCACTGGTAAGTTATTCTAACCTTTTTCCTTTAAATATTTCACTACATTTCACAAGTTTTCAACCTAAAATCTGGAGTTTGCATGGTGGAATTGGGGGTTTTCGGGTAGAAATTAGGGATTAGGTAAATTGAGGATTTAGACCTCAAATTGAGGTCAGTTTCCAAAAGAAATTACATAATGGGGCTTGGGGATGAATGGGTAATCGAATATTGGTCCGAACATCGGGATTGGACCAAGCGGGCTCGGGGTTTGACTTTTTAAATAAATGGCCTAAATTGAATTCTTTGCAATCGTGAATTGTTCATAGGTCTTAATTTGAATCGTTTGGTTGGTAAATTTCTAGATTCTACTAGTTCACATGCTTGTTTGAGGAGCAAATTTATTGACCAGTGAGTGATCTTTGGAGCGAGGTAAGTGTTGTGTCTAACCTGGACTTGAGGGAATTAGGAATCCTCGGACTATTTGCTATGTGAATTTTATTTGAGCGGCGCATATGTGAGTTAACGAATGCTTATGCGCCGCCAAATTATCTGTTTTCCCTATTTTCACCCTTTTCTTAATTTATCTCTTTCCCTATCTTAATTGTTATATGCTCTAAATATGATCACATGCATGATTGCTACTTGTTAGTCATTGTTTCTTCCTGTTCGCGATATTACCTCTTTCAATAGTTTCGTGATCTCCTACTACTCGTTCAAGTTGGTTTGTTTGTACCTTTTAGTTGTAAATTCTGGATTGGTCTCGCTGTGTAGTATTATTTACGAGGATTTTCATATTGTACAAGGTTTCCTATTTGTTTCGATTTGGTGTTTACGAATCGTAAAGGGTTCTTGTGATTTGAATTGTGAGTTTATTGTGAAAAATGAGTAATTGATATTGAATATGATGGGATTGGTTGCATGCTGCAACAAGTGAAATAAGGGTGATATGTTAAGGTGTGATAAGGGTGAATCTATACTGTACGGTAGGAACGGGTTGCATGCCGCAACAGGTGTAATAAGGGTTTATTGTTTTGGTGGGATAAAGGTGAACTATGATTATGATATATATATTATTGTTCATGTTGTTATGAGGAACTAATGTAGGATTATGTGATGTACGGTGGAATCGGGTTGCGCGCCACTATAACCTTTGTGTTTATATTTTATTTAGGTTGTGTTAGTCTTAGATATTTTCTTTTGCACTTAAGGATTGGTAAAATTAAGAACATTGTTGGCTTATTTTCCGTAGGTGTAGATAGTACTTGAAATTACTGTTTTATTCCATTTTGTATTTCCTTTTTTGTCTTTATTATATATATTGCGTACAGGTTGCAGTGTGAGTGACTCGCCATAGCCTCGTCACTACTTCGTCGAGGTTACGCTTGGCACTTATAGAGTACATGGGGTCGGTTGTACTCATACTACACTCTGCACTTCTTGTGTAGATTTTGGTGTCGGCGCGAGCTGATCATGAGGTTGGCAGTTGGACTTGTTTGACAGGAGACCCAAGGTAAATCTGCAAGCGTCCGCAGACCCTGGAGTCTCTTTCTAGTCATATTAATTTACTGTTTCTTTTCTTTCAGAATAATGTATCTTCTTTCAGACTCTATTTGTAGTAAATCGTAGTAACTCGTGAATTGTGAACCCTAAACACTTGGCATCCTGTGCCTTCGCTAGAACCCATAACTGCACAGACGACTCACGTGCCAATAAAACCAGACGAGGGTATGTATCATTACTTAACAATATCAAGATCCATCCTCTTAACCGATAAGAGTGATTAACTACGTGTATACTTGTGTAAGTGTTCTAACATAGTTCATGCCACCTGGTAAGTATAGAGAAAATGGACATCACGTAAAATATTTTCCCATAATTATTCACAACATAAAACTTACACAGGTAAGTGCACCACTACCCAAATATCAACAACAAGAATTCCCCAGGCAATCACAAGTCATCACAAATCAATCCCTAACATAGCTCACCTTGTCTCGCCTCATGCGCAATTAATATATTAAATGCCCGCCTTGTCTCACCACACTTGTATAATAATGTTCCCACCTTGTCTTGCCACATGCGCAACCCATATATATATATATATAGCCTACCTTGTCACGATGCATGTTCAAATATCAATAGTAACAATAGCACGACAGAAACATCGTGCAGACCCAATAACACCTGCACGACAGAAGTCTCATGCATCACAATAGCAATCGCAAGACAGAAACCTCGTGCACAACAACAAGTACAACATCAACAATGGCACTAATACAAGAGTACACCAAATAAATCAAATCAGAAATTCCAGAACTCAAAGAAACAAGAGAATTAATTCACAAGGAATAGCCATAATGGAGAATGCTAGTCATAATAAAAACAACTCAACAATGGAGAAAATAATATGTAACAACAATCCCACAAAATACACTTCAACAACAAGGGATATATCACGAGTCAATAATTCCAATAAGGGTAATTCAACTAAGATATAGGATACCTAAACTCCTTTTAAGATTGATCAATTACGAAACAAATACAACAATTCAATTAAGGATAGGCAACGTGAAGATAATCATAACCTCAATTAAGGACGAACAATTATAGAAAGATATTTATACTTTAAATTAATGAGAAACAATTAGGGAGAGATAACATGGTAATAGAAAAGGTAAACAACTTCAGTTAAGTCATATAAATGTCAAACAAGTAATAAGAGTTGATCATGAAGCAATTAATTCCAATTTAAGAATGTAGATGTGAAACTAGTATCTAGGAACTTAATCATAACAAAAACAACCTAATACTCATCAAATACAAGGACCTAAGAACCCTAAAAGGCCAATTTCCACAAACAAACACAAGCACGTACTCGTCACCTCGCGTACTCGGACTTTACAAGATACAATTAACATAGAAGACTCAAATCCTAAGGGGTATGTAACGACCCGGCCGGTTGTTCAGAGAGTTAGCCCCGTTTCCCCCATTTCTACTTCATTATATGTGGTTCAGCTTCATTATATTGTGTTAGATTGGTTGGCTCGAGTTCGGAGCAATTTTTGGAGAAAAATGAGACACTTAGTCTTCTAACTTGATTTAATAGTGGAAAATTCAACTGGGAGTTGACTTATTTGTCAACGACCATGGAATGTGGATTTTATGTCTCAGATAGCTTCGTTAGGTGATTTGAGACTTAGGAGTATGTTCGGAATGAAGTTTTGATGTCTGGAGTAGAATTAGGCTTGAATTGGCGAAAGTTAGTTTTTGGCGATTCCCGATCGGCAGTGGAAAAAAGGCTATCATGGTCGGAATGAAATTCCAGAAGTTGAAGCAGGTTCGTAATGTCATTTTGGATATGTGTGCAAATTTTCAGGTCAATCAGATGTGTTTTGGATAGTTTTGGCATCATTGATGGAGTTTAGAAGTTTCAAAGTTCATAGGCTTGAATTTGAAGTAATTTGGTGTTTTTGCGTTGTTTTTGGTGTTTCGAGGGCTCGACTAAGTTTTAATAAGGTTATGGGATATGTTTGTGTGTTTGGTTGAGGTCCCGAGGGCCTCAGGTGTTTTTTGACAAGTTAACGGATGAAGTTCGGATGTTGGAAAGATGGAAAATTTTGATGGTGTTCTGTTCTGGTGTCCTTCGATGCGATCGCCTAGGTAAGAATACGATCGCATAAGCTAGCTGGGGGAAGCATGGTTTTTATGCTATGCGATCACGTGGGTGGAGGCCGCGGTCGCGTAAAAATTGGTCCTGTGTGCAGTGCGATCACGCGGATGAGGTCCGCGATCACATAAGGTGTTCTGAGGCGCGTGAGGGGGGGTGTATGTTTGAGCTATGCGAACGCGTTTGTTAGTTCGCGAACACATATAATGGGTTGGTCTGTGCATCACGAACGCATCCCTGGAAATGCGATCACACTGAAGCAGGATTTAGTGCTAGACAGAATGTTTTAAAAGGCCATTTTTTCGAATTTTAGGCCATTTTCCTCAATTGTTGAGCAGGTTTGGAGATCTTTGAGAGGGTTTGAAGATGTAATCGAAGGGAATCACTCGGAGATAATATTTTCAACTTCACAACTCGATTCTATGTCATTTTCTAAGTAATTAAACCGAGAATTTGTTGAATTTAAACCCAAAATCGGGGAGGTTAGGTGCATGAGAATTGGAAATTTCTTTTGATAATTTGAGTGGGAAATTGTGTTATGTATAGAATCATGGTAGGATGAGGATTCTAGTAATGTAAATTTTATTGAATTTCGAGATGTGAGCCCGGGGCTCGGGTTTGGCCGAATTTCGAGAATTGTGTCTAAATTGATAGTTTTCGACTGGGTTTTGTCCTTTAGCGTATAATGATGATGTTAATCTGATTTTCGTTAGATTCGGAGCAATCGGGAGCCGATTTGAGGGGCAAGAGCATCGCAGATTAGTATTGTGGCCCGGTAGAGGTAAGTAATGTCTATAAATCTTATCCTGAGGGTATGAAACCTCGGACTTCGTATTTCTCACTGTTTTTAGAAGGGCGCACATGTCGGATGACGAGTATGTGGCGTGCACTTATTTTTGGATTGGACTTGGTCCTCTCCGCGGAAACTATTGAGTTGTGTATTTTTACTCTAAATCATATGTTAAATTGTGTTCTAAAACTATTGATATATTTGGGCTATAAGCCATGTTCGGGGCCTCGTGACGACTTGTTTAGACCCCTTGGTGGCTTTTTACTGCTATTTCCTCACTGTTGATTTATGATTTACACTCAACCATGTTATGTTTAATTGATTTCGAAACTCAGCCTTATTTACACTATTTTGAGATATAAAATGATGCTTTTGGGTCGAGTACCCCGTTTTACTGATACGCCCGAGGGGCTTTTGAGAGGTTATGACTAAGTGAGGCCAAGGGCGTAATTGTGAGGATATGATACGCCACGAGGTGGCTTGATATTAGCGCTTGGGCTGAAGGAGCCCCTCCGGAGTCTGTACACACCCCCAGTTAGCGTAGGTACCTACTGAGTGCGAGTGCCGAGTGCCGAGTGACGAGTGATTGGGAGCCATGAGTGACTGTGAGGTATGCCCGAGGGGCTGATTATGAGTGAGCGTGAGGTATGCCCGAGGGGATGAATATTAGTGACTGTGAGGCATGCCAGAGGGGAAAGTTATGATACATGTTTTTGCCCGAGGGGCTACTTATGATTTTACCGCTTTAACTCTAAACTTATGAAATATGTTTTGCCCGAGGGGCCTTTTATGATTTTCATTATTTTTACACTAAACTTCTTGAAAGTTATGTTGAAACCATTGGTAAGTATATTTCCATATGATTTTTACTGATATCGGCTTTTAAGCATGATGATTTACCGTATACATTTTTGGAAAAAAAGGTTGTGCTTATTGTGAATTGATGATCTGATTTTTATGTGTTTCTTACTGCTCAGATCTGATTTATTTTTATTAATACTGAGTTGTATATTTTATATTAATGCTCATGACCAGTGTCTCCGGGATCTCGGGGGTTGTATTTAATATTCGGTATAGCTTTAATTGTTTTAAAAATGTTTAAAGGAAACCTTTTCTCACGCCCCAAAACCGAGGGATGAGACCGACGCCTAACCAGATGAACCCGATCAAGCGGACCTGGAATACCTTTCCTACCCAACGCATTTCCCCGTGTTCATAATCTACATTCTATAAGTGAAACATAAAAATAGAATCAAGCATGCGTTTACAACATAAATCCCTTTATTCTTTTAAAATTTTCAACATTAGATCTTACCAAAACATACATACTAAGTAAAACATTCATGGTACGGGACCACGGTTACGAGTAAGTACAACAACTACCCAAAATATGTTTACAACCCACACAGTGTCTACGGAGCCTCTAAGAGTACGGAGAAGAATACATAGACTTGCCGGTAACAAGTCCCCGGCTATACCTCAAAAGGAATGACATATACAAAATGAATCAATATGATTTACTCACAGCTCCGAGAGGAAGTGTGGCTCACCAAGACTATTGAAGAGATGGAGGGAAAGACACCACTATCGGCGATCAGCGCTACCTGCTACATAACCACCTACATCCATTTAAAATATGTAGCGTCCCCGACAAAAGGGACGTTAGTACCATTGAATAGCACTAATATGTATGAACGAACCTACTCTAGATAGGATAAACATCAACAATCAACACAAATAGAGGCATCATACAAAAATACATTGAGGCAAGGAAAATCACTAACAAGAGTTACCACATCCCTCATCCTGTTTTGCCATCTTTTGGTTAATGTACTTTTAAGTTCATCTTGTTATTATTATTGCTGATCGACCGTGTCGTTGTCACCCGGAGTCCGATCTCTTCTCGATTGGCTAAGACATCCTAGGTGAGGTCCGAATTTCAATCACATCACATATTACCACCGTGGCTTGTTCTCATGGAGTCCAATCTCTGCCCGAATTGGCTAGGCTAACACCGTGTCTTGTGCCCAGCACACGGAGTCCGATATCTGCCCGATCGGCTAGGCCATCTCAACTAAAAACAGTGAGGACAATAATCATCATCAAATCATAATCATATCACAATATACAGTCATCCATGTGTACGACATGGATTCCGATCCCAACCAGATCAGATAGGCCATCTCACCCCTAGGACATTCTCTTGGTCAATTCATGGATATTTTAGATCGCTTTGATCAGTTTTAACCTTTTTGATCCCCAACACATATCATTATTTGATTCATCTTTCATATCATTAGAATCTTTTGATTCATATTTCACAACAATCCATCATTTAATCAATATTCCATAACAATCCAATCCATTAATACATGTCTCATATCAATTCAACCTCTTGATTCGTATTTCATATCATTACAATCTCTTTACTCACACTTCATATCATTACAACTTTTTGATTCATAATTCATACCATTCCAATCTTTCACATTTACCACACCCATCATATACAAGGATCGCACACATAGTAGAATAGGGAACATAATGATCAGAACTCATATACTCAAGTAGCACAACAATATGGTAATAGCATTGAACGACATAGAAGCAAGAATTTCTCAATTAGGCACATAGAACACATAAATTCAATAGATATCCAACAATAGAATCATACCCAGAAAATGAACACAATGGCGCTTATCCTATGAGGATTAGATTTAGCCATACATACCTCGAATCGGGATTTTTACTTAATTTCTATCTCAAATCACAGACCTTCTAGCACCTTCAATCTAATTCACAATGAGGCACATTTAAGCTTACAATTAGGAATCATGAACATGTCTTGAACTCATTTGAGCTCTCTATCAAACAATAGGTGTTCCTTTAGATTATATAACCCCTTTTTAGTGAAAGGTTACTCCAACCTATTTTCCCTTACTAGATTATGATAAATTGGGTACATGCATGCGAGATTCTGAACCCCATCTTGATGAACTATCCAACCCCTGTTTCATTTTAACAAAAATCTGAGAATTAAGGTTAATGGGGTAGAAGCTTACCTCTTAGAGTGAAGAAATTTGTGTCCTACTTGATGAGTTCCAAGCTTGAGTGATGAAGGAGGATCAATTTGATGAAGTTGGGTTATAAAGATAGAAAAATGGATAGTCCAATATTTCGGAGCTGGCTTTATCCAGTCTTTATCTACCTAAATCATGGTCTGGCGTGGCTTTACCCGGGCGTTATCTACCTAAATCCTGGTCTGGCCTGGCTTTACCCAGACTTTATCTAGCTAAAGCCTGGTCTGGCCTGGCTTTATCTACCTAAAGCCTGGTGTGGTTTGGCTTTATCCAGGCTTTATCTACCTAAAGCCTGGTATGGCCTAGCTTTATCCAGGCTTTATCTACCTAAACCCTGGTCTAGCTGCAACGAATCATTTTGAACTCCTCAGCGCACCGTTCAATCCCAAAACCCCGGAAGTACAATGCATTACCTACCTTGACACCACAAAACCTTAAATTACTTACCAAAGTTTTTTTTTCCGGGGCCTCACATTCTCCCTTGCTTAGGATCATTTGTCCTGGAATGAAGACTCGGGGAGTCAATTTGAGTAAGAGAACACAAAGACAACAGCCCCCTTCTCAATTTTCACTAACTCCCATATTTTCTGAAAATTTTGCTAGAGTTTCCTCTTTAAATAGGCCTATCCACCTGTCAAAGGTCCCCCGAAACATATTTCAACAAGTTTAACATAATTTCAGCTACTTCACAAGTTGTACAAAGTACAGATAAAACAACAAATTTCACATAACTCAGTTATTTCAATGGGTTGCACATAATTCAACTAACACAATACCCAAAAATATGGCACAAGGTTGAAAAAAATCACATGAGGAAGGAAGGTAGGGAAGCGGGTGTTTCTTGCACAAAATAAGACACAAAATACACTTGCCTAAAGACAACAAATATTCAAAACCACTACTTGACTTATTCAAACAAATGAGGGTATTTTTCTTTAATTTCACTTTCCGCTTGGCACATGGCTTCCTCAACTTATTGACTCCGCCATAACACTTTAACCAAAGCAATCTTCTTGTTTCTCAACCTACGAACTTGCCTACCAAGAATAGCAATGGGAACTTCTTCATATGACAACTCTTCATTAACTTCAACAGTCTCAACCGGTACGATGGCAGATGGATCTCCAACTACCTTCTTCAGCATGGACACATGAAACACCGGGTGCACTAATGACATCTCAGGGGGAAACTCTAGCCTATATGCCACCTGTCCTATCCTCTAGGCAATCCTATACAGTCGGATATACTGGGGCCTCAACTTGCCATTCTTTCCAAACCGCATGACTCCCTTCATGGGAGATACCTTCAAGAATACCCAATCATCTACTTGAAACTCCAAATCCCTACGACGAATGTCCGAATAAGATTTCTGGCGACTATGAGCAGTTTTCAACCTCTTCGAAATGACTCTAACCTTCTCCATAGCTTGATGTACAAGATCCGGTCCTAGCAGTTCCGCCTCTCCAACCTCGAACCATCCAATTGAAGATCTACACCTTCTTCCATACAATGCCTCAAATGGGGCCATCTGAATACTAGCATGGAAAATATTGTTGTAAGCAAACTCTATAAGTGGCAAGTGATCATCCCAGCTACCCTTAAAATCAAGCACACACGCTCGTAACATGTCTTCAAGCTTCTGAATAGTCCGCTCTACTTTCCATCAGTCTGTGGGTGGAATGTGGTGTTGAGATTTACCTGCGTACCTAAACCTGGTGGAATTTCCTCCAAAAGTTAGTTGTGAACTGGGCCCATCCTTCAAAAATAATAGACACTAGAGTTCCATGGAGTCTGACTATTTATTTGATATATAACTGAGAATACTGTTATGTAGTATCCATGGACTTCACTGGCAAGAAATGCACTGACTTCGTGAGCCGATCCACTATCACCCAAATTGAGTCTAACTTACGAGGGGTGTGGGGTAACCCCACCACAAAGTGCATATTGATCATCTCCCATTTCCATGTTGGTATTTCTATAAGTTTCGTTAACCCACCAGGCCTCTGATGCTCGACCTTCACTTGCTGACAATTCGAACACCTAGCCACAAAGTCTGCCACACCACTCTTCATACTATTCCACCAATAAATCTCCTTGAGATCTTGATAAATTTTAGCAGAACCTGGGTGTACGGAATACCTGGAATTGTGAGGCTCCGCCATTACCCTATCTCGAAGATCATCCATGTCCGGAACACATAGCCTCCCTTGGCACCGCGAAATACCGTAATCATTGCCGAGTGAAAATCTTGTAGTCTTCTAACTCAGAAACGCCTCTCTCAACTGCCAATGCTAGATCCCTGATTTGCTTTTCCTTGACTTCCGCTACAAGTGAAGACTCCGCTCCATTACGCAACACAACATTCCCTTCACCTGAGGCCGAAAGATAGACCCCCAGACTGATCAACTGATAAACATCTCGAGCTAAAGGCTTCTAATCTGCGTCCAAATGAGCCAAGCTACCCATGGATTTCCGACTAAGAGTGTCGGCCACCACATTCGCCTTTCCTAGATGGTACAAAATGTTCATATCATAATCTTTGAGCAACTCCAACCATCTCTGCTGCCTTAAGTCTAATTCCTTCAGTTTGAACAAATACTGAAGACTCTAGTGATCTGTGAACACGTCCACATAATAAAGATAATTCCGCCTGAATTTTAATGCAAACACAAGTGCTGCGAGCTTCAAATCATGCCTCGGATAATTCTTCTCGTGATTCTTGAGCTGTCTTTAAGCATACGCTAGCACCTTACCACATTGCATCAACACACATCCAAAACCAACCCTTGAAGCATCACAATACACCACAAACCCCTATGTACCTTCTGGCAAGGTCAATACCGGCGCTGAAGTCAATCTTGATTTCAATTCCTGGAAACTCCTTTCACAAGCACCGGACCACTGGAACTTAACCGCTTTCTGCGTCAGCTTAGTCAATGGGGAGGCGAGGGTGGAGAATTCCTTCACTAACCTTCGATAATATCCAGCCAAACCCAAGAAACTACGAATCTCTGTCGGGGTCGTTGGTCTAGGCCAATTCTTTACCGCTGCAATCTTTTGGGGATCAACCCGAATCCCTTCCCTGGAAACAACATGGCCTAAAAAGGTGACTGATTCTAGACAAAAATCATATTTTGAAAACTTTGCATACAATTGGTGCTGATGAATAGTCTGCAGAACTGCCCTAAGGTGATTAGAATGATCTTCCTCACTTTGCGAATAAACAAGGATGTCGTCAATGAAGACAATCACAAAGGAATCAAGAAACGGTTTGAAAACTCGATTCATAAGATCCATAAAAGTTGTTGGGGCGTTGGTTAGCCCAAAAGACATTACCAAGAATTCGAAGTGCCCATAACGTGTCCTGAAGGCGGTCTTAGGAATGTCCTGCTCCCTAATCTTTAATTGATGATACCCGCACCGTAAATCAATCTTTCATAAGAACCTAACACCTTGCAATTGGTCGAACAAATCATCTATATGAGGCAATGGGTACTTGTTTTTGATGGTGACCTTGTTCAGCTGCCGATAATCAATACACATCCGAAACAATCCATCCTTCTTTCTAGGAAAAAGAACTGATGCGACCCAAGGCGACACATTAGGCCTAATGAAACCCTTTTCTAATAAATCCTTCAATTTCTCTTTTAACTCTCTCAATTCTGCTAGCGCCATTCGGTAGGGTGGAATAGATATTGGCTGTGTATCTTGCAATACACCAATCCCGAAATCAATCTCTCTATCAGGTGGGATCCCAGGAAGCTCATCCGGAAAAACCTCAAGAAAATCATTAACAACAGGCACAGATTCGGGAGCAGGCACCTTTGAAGTGGTGTCCGCAACCCGGACCAACTGGTAGATACACCCCTTCCTGATCATCTTCGAGGCCTTAAGGTAGGAAATAAATCTACCTCTTGGAACAACATCATTCCCCTTCCATTCATAATTGGTTCTTAGCAAACTCGAGCCTCATACTTCTGGCTCGGCAGCCGAGTCTAGAAAAGCACGAGTAGAGCCAATTCATCCCCATAATCACATCAAAATCTTCCATTCCTAGCTCAATAAGATTGGCCGTGGTATCCCGACCACAGATCGTGAAAACACAATTCCTATAGACTCGCACGGCCGTAATATAATCACCAACCGGAGTCGACACGGAGAACGAATCATGAAACTGTTCAGGTTCTACCCCAAAACTTGAAGCAATAAATGGAGTAACATATGACAAAGAAGGCCGGGGATCAACAAGAGCATACATATCATGTGTTTGAATAGTCAGAATACCTGTGACAACATCTGGAGAAGCCTCCAAACTCTCACGACCACTCAAAGCATAGAACCGACTGGGTCCTCCCCGACCTCGGGCACCACCCGTGGCTACACCACGCCCTGCTGGTGCTGAAGAGCCTCGGGCTGGTGGGCGTGCTGAAGATGTAGCAGTTGAAGAACTAGATGGCTAGGCGGCACCCCATCCTGCACCCTGGCTGAATGAAGGGCAGTCTCTATGAATATGACCCCTCACCCCACAATCTTATCATACCGATCGGTCCAGATAACAGGTCCCGGTATGAAGCTGCTTGCACTTGGAGCATGGGCCCCTCTGGTGCTGCTGGAATCTCCCACCTGAAACGGCCTGGCTGATGGAACCCCCTGCCGCCAGAACTGGCCCCAAAATGGCCTCCCTACTGATGATGATGGTGACGCCCTGGTGGTGGGGCACTAGCTGATGACTGAGCATGAGACCGTGATGGTCCTGATGACCCTATCCATGGAACTTGTCTCCCTCCTCCAAAAGACCCCCCATGGCTGCCCGCCGACCGGGTTCTACTACTACTATCTCTCTCTCTCTCTCTCCATAGTTCATATCTGAATGTAGAGAAGCTGTAGCAGCTTAATTAATAACCAAGGGACCAATGCCCTGAACAAACTGGCAAACTCTGGCCTCCATAGTCGGAATCATGTGGACAGCATACTTGGACAAGCGCACGAACTCCATATGATACTCCCACACACTCCTGTTCCCTGCTAGAGGACCTCAAACTATGTAGCGCGGACTGCCATCATCTCGACAGGCAAGAATGATCCATGAAAGCACCTAAAAACTCATCCCACCTCGCCAGATAGCTCCCCTCACCATGGGAATCCTCCCATATCTCAAACCACGAATACACTGCTCCCCTCAAACAATAGGAAGCTAACTCAACCCCCTCTGTCTCTGTAGCCTTCATAACCCGAAGAGTCTTATACATCTCATCTAAAAAATCTTGAGGGTCGGCCTCCAGGTCATTGCCTGTGAACTCTGGAAGGGCTAACCGCAGAAACTGGTTGATCTCGGAACGTGAAGAATCCCCTTGCTCACTAGAGGACGCAGGGGCAACATTTGATCTTTGGGCCTGGGAGGCCACTAGCTGAGTCAACATCTGGATAGCTCCCCTGAGGTCCCCATTAGAAATACCGGGACCAGAAGCTGGGACTGAGGAAGGATCAGGAACATCAGCGGGAGGGACTGTAGCACCCTCCGCTATAGCAGGAATAGGAGTAGCCTGGCCTGGGATGGAAGATTCAGGCAGATTCGGGGTTGGGGAATCATTCTCACCCGCACCATCAGATAAGGAATTTACGACCACTCCTAGGGTGGAATTGACCTCTAGGCCGAGTCGAGCTCTCTTCTTGGGTTCCATTTACTGAAAATTGGAAAAATGCACGAATTAGAGATAGAAAACCTCACCTTACACTACATCGCACGATATAGAATAACAATAAAGGGTATTTTCCTAAATGCACATGCAACCCCTTAATTATATATGTGGTCAACAACACACCGATAAGAAGGGCTCTACTAGACACGGCTCCGAGACATCCTACGACACTTTTAAAAACATAGGCTCTAATACCAAGTTTGTCACGCCCTAAACCGAGGGACCGGCGCCCAACCGGATGAAACCGCTCAAGCGGACCTTGATTGCGTTTCCTACCCAACGCATTTCCCCGTGTTCATAATATACATTTTATAAGTGAAACAACAAAATAGAATCAAGCATGCGTTTACAACATAAATCCCTTTCTTCTTTTAACATTTTCAACATTTTCAACATTAGATCTTGCCAAAACATACATACTAAGTACAACATTACGTACAACAACTACTAAAAATATGTTTACAACCCACATAGTGTCTACGGAGCCTCTAAGAGTACGGAGAAGAATAAATAGACTTGCCCATAACAAGGCCCCAGCTAAACCTCAAAAGGAATAACATAAAAAAAATGGGTCAACATGATTTACACACAGCCCCGAGAGGAAGTGGGGCTCACCAAGACTGCTGAAGAGATGGAGAGAAAGGCACCACTATCCGCGAACAACGCTACCTGCTACAGAACCAACTACATCCATTTAAAAGATGTAGCGCCCCCGGTAAAAGGGACGTTAGTGTGAATAACACTAGTATGCATGAACAAACCTACTTTAGATAGGATAAACATCAACAGTCAACACAAATAGATTCATCATATAACAATACACCGAGGCAAGGAAAACCACAAACAAGAGGTACCACATCCCTCATCCTGTTTTACCATCTTTTGGTTAATGTACTTTTAAGTTCATCTTGTTATTATTATTACTGATCCAACGTGTCGTTGTCACACGGAGTCCGATCTCTTCCCGATCGTCTAAGCCATCCTAGGTGAGGTCCGAAGTTCAATCTTATCACATATAACCACCGTGGCTTGTTCTCACAAAGTACCATCTCTGCCCAAATCGGCAAGGCTAACACTGTGCCTTGTGCACAACACATAGAGTCTGATCTCTGCCCGATAAGCTAGGCCGTCTTAACTGTAAATAGTAAGAACCATAATAATCATCAAATCATAATCATATCACAATATCAAGTCATCTATGTGTACGGTATGGAGTCCGATCCCAGCTAGATCAGATAGGCCATCTCACCCCTAGGATATTCTCCGGATCAATTCATGGATATTTTAGATCGCTTTGATTAGTTTTAACCTTTTTTATCCCTAAACATATCATTCTTTGATTCATCTTTCATATAATTAGAATCTTCTGATTTATATTTCACAACAATCCATCCTTTAATCCATATTCCATAACAATCCAATCCATTAATTCATGTCTCATATTAATTCAACCTCTTGATTCGTATTTCATATCATTACCATCTCTTTACTCACAGTTCATATCATTACAAATTTTTTATTCATATTTCATACCATTCCAATCTTTCACATTTACCACACCCATCATATACAAGGATCACACACATAGTAAAAGAAGGAACATAATGATCACAACCTATATAATCAAGTAGCACAACGATATGGTAATAGCATGGAACGACATAGAAGTTATAATTTCTCAATTAGGCACATAGAACACATAAATTCCATAGATATCCAACAAAAGAATAATACCCGAAAAGTGAACAAAATGGGCTTATCCTATGAGGATTAGAGTTAGCCATACATACCTCGAATCGGTTTTTTTCCTTAATTTCTATCTCAAATCACCGGACCTTCTAGCACCTTCAATCTAATTCAGAATGCGACACATTTAAACTTATAATTAGGAATCATGAACATGTTTGAACTCATTTGAGCTTTCTATCAAACATTAGGTGTTCCTTTAGATTAAATAACCCCTTTTTAGTGAAAGGTTACTCCAACTTATTTTCCTTTACTAGATTATGATAAATTGCGTACATGCATGCAAGATTCTTACTCCAATATTTATGAACTATCCTACCCATGTTTCATTTTAACAAAAATCTGGAAATTAAGGTTAATGGGTAGACACTTACCTCTTAGAGTGAAGAAATTTGTGTCCTACTTGATTAGTTCCAAGCTTGAGTGATGAAGGATGATCAGTTTGATGAATTTGGGACCTTCCCTCTCTATAACTCACTCTTTCCTCTCTCTAATATATCATAAAATAAGCTTAAAATGATGAGGAATGGGTTTTATATGGGTCTGGGGTCGGGTTATAAAGATAGAAAAATGGATAGTCCAACATTTCGGACCTGACTTTATCTAGGCTTTATCTACCTAAGGCCTGGTCTGGCGTGGCTTTACCCAGGCGTTATCTACCTAAAGCCTAGTCTGGCCTGGCTTTACCCGAGCTTTATCTACCTGAAGCCTGGTCTGGCCTGGCTTTATCCAGGCTTTATTTACCTAAAGTCTGTTCTAGCCTGGCTTTATCCAGGCTTTGTCTACCTAAAGCCTAGTTTGGTTTCACCGCAGCTAAACCAGGCTTTATCTTGACACCACAAAACCTTAATTTACTTAGCGAAGTTTTTTTTTCTCGGGGCCTTACACCTTTATCGGTTATCAGTTTAGTAAAGATGTAAATGGAAGCTTATTACGATTTGAGTGTAGTTTTGGCTGGCCTATTTCCATGATAGGAACCGTCACGAGTGGCTTAGATTTAGGGTCGTGACTAGTTGGTATCACAGCGCTAGGTTACATAGGACTCACCGGTCAGGAGCAGGTTTAGTAGTTTCTTGGGATCGGTACGGAGACGTCTGTACTTATCTTCGAGAGGCTGCAGAACCCTTAGGAAAATATCACATTCTTTAATTCTTGTCGTGCGAATCATCCAAGAGCGTAACTCCTGAATTCCTTCCATGTATTCGAACGTTCCCGATAGCGCTTAGTGTAACGACTCAGCCGGTCGTTTTGTGATATTAGCCCTGTTTACCCTATTTCTGCTTTATCATATGTTGCTTAGCCTAATTATGTTGTGTTGGATCAGATGGTTGGGGTTCGGAGTGGTCGTGGTGAGAACGGAGGCACTTAGCCTCTTAAAGTAGCTAGTAGTTGAAAAGTCAAACTGAGAGTTGAGTTATTTGTAAACGATGTTGAACTACGAATTTTCTGGTTTGGATAGCTTTGTTATGTGATTTGGGACTTAGAAGTGTGTTTGCAATGAATTATTGATGTCCGGTATAGAATTATGCTTGAATTGGCGAAAGTTAGTTGTTGGCGATTTTTGGTTGGCAGTGAAAAATAGGATATAGGGGTCAAAATGGAATTTCGACAGTTGGAGCAAGTTCGTTATGTCATTTTGGATACGTGTGCAAAATTCCAGGTCAATTGAACGAGTTTTGGTTGGTTTCGGCATCGTTGGCGAAATTTAGAAATTTCAAAGTTCATAGGCTTGAATTTGATGTAATTTTCGTGTTTTCGTGTTGTTTCTTGTGTTTCAAAGGCTCGAATAAGTTTAAATGATGAGATGGGGTGTGTTGGTATGTTTGGTTGGGGCCCAGAGGGGCTTGAAATTGATTTCGGATGGTTGGCGGAGGTTTGAACTTGGGAAATTTGCAACAAATAGTTGTTGGTGTTAAGCTGCTGGTGTGGCCGCACCTACGGATGGCCAGCCGCAGGTGCATCATTGCTGGTGCGAAAAGAGGCTAGGAAGGAGGAGTCCTTAGGTACAAATAATTGGCCGCACTTGTTAAGTCGCACGTGCGAGAAAAGGTCCACAGGTGCGGATTAACTGGGCAGAACAAGATAAAAGAATGCTTCTGCGAAATTTTTGTTATCCTTCCATTGTTGCATGCGGGTGGAGCTTATTTTAGAGCAAATTGAAGAAGGTCTTCGAGGGTCTTCAGTGGAGGTAAGTTCCCAGACTATATAACTTATTTGTTTCGGACTAGGCTTGTAATTTGAAGAATTAAAGTAAAATAAGTTGGGAAAAATGGGGAGGAAGATTGCAAATTCATTTAGTGATTTGAGTGGGCAATTGTTGTCCAATTTTTGTGTTCTTGGTATGGATAAAATCCTGGGAGGATGAGGATTCTAGTGATGTAAATTTGATTTGATTCCGATACATGGGCCTGAGGCTCGGGTTTGGCCGAATTTCAAGAATTGTGTTAAAATTTGTATCTTTCGATTTGGGGTTTGTTCCGTTAGCATATTGATGATGCTAATCTAGTTTTGGTTCGATTTAGAGCTTTTAGGGGCAGATCCGAGGGGCAAGCGCATCCGGAAGTAGCTTTTGGGCTATTTTGGGGTAAGTAACGATTGTAACTCTAAACCTGAGGGTATGACACCCCGTTATCTGTTATTGTGTTGATAAACGAGGTGACACACATGCTAGGTGACGAGCGTGGGGGCGTGCACTGATAGGGATTGTGACTTGGTCTGTCCTGTAGCGACTATTAAGCCGCGTATTCTATTTTAAACCTTACGACATTCTGTCTTTCAGAAGTTTATACTTGTTTATGGGTTGTGAGCCATGTTTGGGGCCTTGTGCCGACCTGTTTAGAAAATCAGGGGGGTACTTTTACACTATTCTACCACCACCCTGTTAGTAAATTGTAAACCCGGTCATGTTTCCTACTTGCTTTTATTACACTACTTTGAAAACTCTGAAAAGTATTTGGGGCTGAGTCCCGTGAGTTGAGATAAATTTCCCAAGTGGCTTGTGAGGGTGACTGAGTCAGGACGAGAGCCGAGTATGTGAGGATAGCTATGGATCGGGCTGTATGCCGCAACAGTATATATGTGTTAGGACGAGCGCCGAGTATGTGAGGATAGTTATGGGACGGGCTGCACGCCGCATCAATATATATGATATATATTAAATGTGGGTCGGGCTGCACGCTGCAGCAATATATATTATATATATACGGATCGGGGTGCTCGCCGCAACAATATATGTTATATATGGATCGGGCTACACGTCGCAGTAGATATAGCGCTTGGACTGAAGGAGCCCCTCCAGAAGTCTGTACACCCATAGTGAGCGCAGTCGAATATTACATGGATCGGGTTGCACGCCGCAGCAATATATGTTATGTATATGGATCGGGCTGTACGTCGCAGCAGTATAAATATATATGTATGTATAATTGTATTGGAGCGGGCTGCCCGTCATAACAGCTATGTATATTCAGGGTACTGATTGAGTACGAGCGTTAAGTGAGAGCATGAGATACTGATAGTGGAGTCACGAGTGACTGAGAGGCTTGCCCGTGAGGCTTTATTGTGAGTGATATTGTGCCCGAGGGGCTTATATTTTATGAAAATGTTGTTTTCACTGTTCTTTACACTGAGCCTCTGATAATAAATGTTGGATAAAAGTTTTCCTATGAGATCTTTTAAATGAAAACCGGGGTTTTATGAAATATTCGGAATTGTAGATTTCTGACTTGATTTGCTCATTTCCACTGTTATTCATTATATGTATTTATATGATTTTAAATGGCTCGTCACTACACTCAAGTTTCTTGTTACATTGATTACTTACTGAGTTGGCGTACTCACGTTACTCCATGTACCTCTGTGTGCAGATCCAGGTACCGAACCATCCCACTAGTTGATTTCCGGACGAGCTTGGAGTTGTTCGAGGATTGAGTAGCTGCTCAGCATCCCCAGTTCACCTTCCTTCCTTCCCTCATGTTATAGTTTCTTTTGGTCTTTTGTACCTCAGACTTTGGTTGTAGCAAGACATTAATGTACATTATATTTTCAGTCTTAGATGCTCATGAAAGTTGACTCCAGGTTTTAGGGAAGTGTGTATTTGTTTTATCTCTTTCTGGTATATTTAAAATCTGCTAAATTTTGGGGAAATTGGGATATATTGATAATTTGAAATTGGTGGATATCCTAGTTCCATGATAGGCTCCATCACGACCGGCTTAGGACTTGGGATCGTGACAAGTTGGTATCAGAGCCTAGGTTACATAAGACTTAACGGTCATGAGCAGGTTTAGTAGAGTCTTGCGGACCAGTACGGAGACGTCCGTACTAATATTCAGAAGGCTATAGAACCCCTAGGAAAAATCTCATTTTTCTTGAATTATGTCGTGCCATTTGATTGATTTTCGAAATCTAAACTTCTGTTGTTTCATTCTTTCACAGATGGTGAGGACTCGCGTCGCCGATTAGGGCGATCAGCCACCAACTAGACCAGCAAGGTGTCGAGGCCACTGTCAAGGTCGTGGTAAAGGTAGAGGGCCAGCTCGTGCGGCTGCCAGAGCAGTATCAGTTGATCCACATACTACTCAGGATCAGGTTACCGCCGTAGATGCTCCAGCGGGACAGGCTCAGGCACCAGCAGTGCCTATTGTTATTCCAGGTCTTCAGGAGACCCTGTCTCATATATGACGGTGTGTACCACCCTTGATCAGGCAGTTGCTGCTACTTCTCAGGCTGGGGGAGGCAGTCATACGCCAGTGGCCTGGACACCTGAGCAGGCTACTCAGGGCCAGCAGACACCGGGGGCGGTTCACGCCCAGCCGATTGCTCCAGTTCAGGACTTCGTGGTCCCAGCTATGCCAGATAATGAGCAACGTAAGCTTGAGAGGTTTAGTATACTACAGCCTCCGACATTATGTGGTGCTCAGGGCGAGGATGCCTAGGGTTTTCTAGATAAGTTCCAGAGGATGTTGCGTACTGCTAGGATTTTGGAAACCAATGGGGTCTCATTTGCTACTTTTCAGTTCTCTAGTGCTTCTTTCACTTGGTGGGAGTCTTTTGAGAGGCGTAGGCCTGTTGGTTCAGCACCCCTTATCTGGAAGTAGTTCTCCACTATCTTCTTGGAGAAATATGTACCCCAGTCTCACCGGGAGGAGCAACGCAGGCATTTTGAGCAGCTGCGTCAAGGGGAGCTATCTGTGACGCAGTACGAGATGCGATTTTTGGAGTTGGCTCGTCATGCCACCGAGTTAATCCCTACTAATAGGGAGAGGATTAAGAGGTTTATAGATGGCCTTACTTATTAGCTCCGCATTTTCATGACCCGGGAGAGAGTATCAGATGCTACATTTGACCAGGTTGTTGATATTACTCGAGATATTGAGTCGGTTCACCGCCAGGAGCGGGTAGAGAGGGAGGCCAATAGGCCTCATGGATCGGGTGGTTCTAGTAGTTCTCCTTCCAGGGGGAAGTTTCAGCTTGGCAGGGGCCGTTCATTCAGGCCTCCTCGGTCAGGTTGCCCAGCCTATAGTGGTGCATCATCGGGGCATGGTCCCTGCGATTTTCAGCCAGGCCATTTTTCATTTGGTGTCCTTCCAGCCCAGACTACAGCTCGAGCACCATCAGCTCAGGGGTTTTCTATGCATTTGGTGCTAGGGGTTTATTTCAGTCCCAGTCACCAGTTCCAAGGAGCTGTTATGAGTGTGAGGAGTTCGGGCATATGAGGAGGTTGTGTCCTCATATTCTTGGAGGTCCATCTCAGCTAAGGGGCCAGCCTTCGACTTTAACAACAGTTACTTCACCACCCACCCAGGCAGCCAGGGGTGGTAGTCAGTCAGCTAGGGTCCGCCCTAGAGGGGGTGGTCAAGAAGGTGGAGATCAGTCTTGTATGTATGCCTTTCCAGCCAAGCCAGATGCTATGGCCTCCGATGTAGTGATCGCAGGTATTGTCTTAGTATATTTCCGAGATGCTTTGGCATTATTTGACCCTTGTTGTACGTATTCCTATGTTTCATCATGTTTTTCCGATTTTCTGGATATGCCCCGTAAGTCATTAGTTACATCTATTCATGTGTCGACTCCGGTGGGCGATACTGTTCCGGTGGACCGCGTGTATCGGTCGTGTGTGATATCTATTGGGGGTCTGGAGACCCAGGTGAACCTACTGTTACTCAGCATGGTCGATTTTGATGTGATATTAGGCATGGTCCGGTTATCTTTCATGCTGTTCTTGATTGTCACGCTAAGACCGTGATCTTAGCTATCTCAAATGTCCGAGGGTTGAGTGGAGAGGGTCTTCTGATACATCAGCGTATGGTTGAGAAGGGGTGTTTATCGTATCTGGCTTTTGTGCGGGATGTCAGTGGTGAGACTCCCGCTATTGATTATGTTCCTCTGGTCAATGACTTTCCGGACGCGTTCCCTGCAGACCTGCCAGGCATGCCGCCTGACAGGGACATTGATTTTGGTATTGACCTGGTGCCAAGCACTCAACCTATTTCTATTCCACCTTATCGTATGGTACCAGCGGAGCTAAATAATTAAAGGAGCAACTTCTGGAACTCCTAGATAAGGGGTTCATCCGGCCTAGTGTGTCACCTTGGGGTGCACCGGTGTTTTTTGTTAAGAAGAAGGATGGTTCTATGCGTATGTGTATTGATTATCGGTAGCTGAACAGAGTTACGGTGAAGAACCAGTATTCCTTGCCTCGTATAGATGACTTGTTTGATCAGTTGCAGGGTGCCAGAGTATTTTCTAAGATTGATCTGGTTCCGGATATCATCAGTTGAAGATTCGAGAGTCAGACATCCCGAAGACTACTTTCAGGACTAGATATGGTCATTACGAGTTTCTGGTTATGTTATTCGAGCTGACTAATGCCCCAGTAGCCTTTATGCACTTGATGCATAGTGTATTGTGGCCTTATCTGGACTCTTTAGTGTTCATTGACAATATCTTGGGGTATTCCCGATCTCGGGAATATCATGAGCAGCATTTGTGACTTGCGCTTCTGGCCTTGAGAGAGAAGAGATTCTATGCAAAATTTTCGAACTATGACTTCTGGCTTAATTCAGTAGAATTCTTGGGGCACGTGGGGTCCAGTGAGGATATTCAGGTTGATCCGAAGAAGATAAAGGCGGTGCAAAGTTGGCCTAGACCGTCATCAGCTACTGAGGTTCGCAGTTTCCTTGGTTTGGTTGGGTATTTCCGCCGTTTCGTAGAGGGATTTTCATATATTGCTGCACCTATGACCAGACTGACCCAGAAGGGTGCTCAGTTCAGGTGGACTGAGGAGTGTGAGGGGAGCTTTCAGAAGCTCAAGTTATCTTTGACTACAACTCCGGTATTGATTTTGCCTATGGGTTCAGGTTCTTATACAGTTTACTGTGATGCCTCGAGAACTGGCCTTGGAGCGATTTTTATGCAGAACGGTAGGGTGATTTCTTATGCGTCCAGATAGTTGAAGGTGCACGAGAATAATTACCCAGTGCACGATCTTGAGCTAGCAGCTATTCACGCCTTGAAGATTTTGCGTCATTATTTGTATGGAGTGCATTGTGAGATTTTCACTGATCACCGTAGTTTGCCGCATCTTCTTAAGCAGAAGCATTTGAATTTGCGTCAGAGGAGGTGGTTGGAGCTTATCAAGGATTATGACCTCACTATCTTATATCATCCGGAGAAGTCCAATGTAGTGGCCGATGCCTAAGTCGCAGAGTAGAGAGTTTGGGGAGTTTAGCCTCCTTTCCAGCAGCGGAGCGACCTTTAGCACTTGATGTTCAGGCTTTAGCGGGTCAGTTGGTGATATTGGATGTATCAGAGCCTCCGCGGGTATTGGCTTGTGTGGCATCCAGGTCTTCTCTTTATGATCATATTAGAGCACGCCGGTATGATGATCCACATCTGCTTGTTCTTTAGGACAGGGAAAAAAAACATGGATGTGGTTATTGGTGATGATGGGGTCATGAGGATGCATGGCCAGATTTGCGTGCCCAATGTGGATGGGATTCGAGATTTGATTCTAGCTGAGGCCCAAAGTTCGCAGTATTCCATTCATCTGGGTGTCGTGAAGATGTATCAGGATCTGAGACGGCATTATTGGTGGAGGCGGATGAAGAGAGATATGTTGAGTTTGTGGCTCGGTGTCTCATTTGTCAGCAGGTCAAGTATGAGCACCAGAGGCTAGGTGGACTACTTCATATATTTGATATTCTGGAGTGGAAGTGGGAACAAATCACCATGGACTTTGTAGTTGGGCTCCCACAGACTTCGAGGAGATTTGATGCTATATGGGTTATTATTGATCCACTGACCAAGTCCGCGCACTTCATTCCCGTTGGTACTACTTATTCTTCGGAGCGGTTAGTTGAGATCTATATCAGGGAGATCGTCCAATTGCATGGGGTTCCAGTGTCTATCATTTCTGACATAGGTACTCAATTAACATCTCAGTTTTGGAGAGCCGGACAGAGAGAGTTGAGTACTCATGTCGAGTTGAGCACTGAGTTTCATCCTTAGACCGACGGGCAGTCGGACCGTACTATTCAGATTTTGGAGGATACGTTGCGTGCATGTGTCATTGACTATGGGGGTTCATGTGATTAGTTTTTTCCACTCGCGGAGTTTGCATATAATAATATTTATCAGTCGAGTATCGAGATGGCTCCGTATGAGGCTTTATATTGTAGGAGGTGCAGATCTCCAATTGGTTGGTTTGAGCCGGGCGAGGCTAGGCTATTGGGCACAGACCTGGTTCATGATGGGTTGGGTAAGGTGAAGTATATTCAGGACCGGCTTCACATGGCGCAGTCTAGGCAAAAGAGTTATGCCGACCAAAAGGTCCGAGATGTGTCTTTCATGGTTGGGGAGAAGGTACTGCTAAAAGTGTCGCCCATGAAGGGTTTTATGAGATTCGAGAAAGGGGAAAGCTGAGTCCCCGGTTTATTGGGCCTTTTGAGGTGCTTCAGAGGGTTGGGGAGGTGGCTTATAGACTTTCCTTGCCTCCCAACTTATCGCGTATTCGTCCAATGTTCTATGTTTCGATGCTCTGGATGTATGTTGGTGACTCGTCTCATGTTTTGGACTTCAGCACGGTTCAGCTCGAGGGTGATATGTCATATGAGGTAGAGCTAGTGGCTCTTTTGGGTCGCCAGATCAGACAGCTGAGGTCTAAGGATATAGATTCAGTGAAGGTTCAGTGGAGAGGACATCCAGTGGAGGATGCCACCTGGGAGATCGAGCGGGAGATGCGGGACAAATATCCTCACTTATTCGAAACTCAAGGTATGTTTCTAGACCCGTTCGAGGGCTAATGTTGGTTTAAGAGGGGGAGGATGTAACGACCCGGCCAGTTGTTTCGTGATATTAGCCCCATTTTCTCCATTTCTGCTTTATCATTTGTTTCTTAGCCTGTTTATGTTGTGTTGGATCGGATGTTTTGGGTTCGGAGTGGTCATGGTAAGAACAGAGGCACTTAGTCTCTTAAAGTAGCCTAATAGTTGAAAAGTCAAACTGAGAGTTGACTTATTAGTAAACAACCTCAGAATGTGGATTTTATGGTTCGAATAGCTTCGTTAGGTGATTTGGGACTTAGGAGTGTGCTCGAAATGAAGTTTTGATGTCCAGTATAGAATTAGGCTTGAATTGGCGCAAGTTAGTTTTTGGCGATTTCAGGTTGGCAGTGGAAAGTAGGCTATAGGGATCAAAATGAAATTCCGACAGTTGGAGCAGGTTTGTCATGTCATTTTTGATATGTGGGCAAAATTTCAGGTGAATCGGACGTGCTTTGGTTGGTTTTGGCATCGTTGGCGAAATTTAGAAGTTTCAAAGTTCATAGGCTTGAATTTGATTTAATTTTGGTGTTTTCGTGTTGGTATGTTTGGTTGGGGCCCCGAGGGGCTCGAAATTGATTTCGGATGGTTGGCGGAGGTTTGAAATGGGAAATTTGCAGCAAGGTGCTGCTACTGTGGCCGCACCTGCGGATGGGCAGCCGCAGGTGCGAAGGTACAGGCGCAGGTGTGAAAAGAGGCTAGGCTGGAGGAGTCCGCAAGTGCGAAGAATTGGCCTTCGCAGGTGCGGAAAAGGGACCGCAGGTGCGAGAATTGGACTGTTAATGGGTTTTCCTAGGTGCACACCTGGGATTGCAGGTGCAGGTCCGCATGTGCGAGGAAAGGTCGGCAGGTCCGGATTAACTGGGCAGAACACTATAAAAAGATGCCTCTGCGAAATTTTGGTTATTCTTCCATGTTTACGTGCGAGTGGAGCTTATTTGAGAGAAAATTGAAGAAGGTCTTCGAGGGTCTTAAGTGGAGGTCAGTTCCCAGACTATATAACTCGTTTCTATGCTATTTTGTTTAGGATTAGGCTTGTAATTTTAAGAATTAAAGTGGAAAAAGATGGGAAAAGTGGGTAGGAAGATTGGAAATTCTTTTGGTGATTTGAATGGGCAATTGTGATCCGATTTTTGTTTTCTTGGTATGTAGAGAATCGTGGGAGGACGAGGAATCTAGTGATGTAAATTTTATTGGATACTGAGACGTGGACCCGAGGCTCAGGTTTGGCCGAATTTCGAGAATTGTGTTAAAATTTGTATCTTTCGATTTGGTTTTTGTTCCGTTAGCTTTCGTTAGAATCAGAGCTTTTGGGAGCCGATTCGAGGGGCAAGCACACTGCGAAGTAGCTTTTGGGCTGTTTTGAGATAAGTAACGACTGTAACTCTAAACCTGAGGGTATGACACCCTATTATCGGTTATTGTGTTGATAAATGAGGTGACGCACATGCTAGGTGACGAGCGTGGGGCGCGCACCGATAGGTATTGTGATTTGGTACGTCCTGTAGCGACTATTAATCCGTGTATTCAATTTTATATCTTACGACATTCTGTCTTTCAGATGTTTATACTTGTTTATGGGCTGTTAGCCATGTTTGGGGCCTTGTGCCGACCTGTTTCGTCCCTCAGGGGTACTTTTACACTATTCTACTACTACCTTGTTAGTACACTATAAACTTAATCATGTTTCCTACTTGCTGTTATTTTCACTGTGCACTACTTTGAAAACTCTTAAAAGTATTTAGGGCTGAGTCCCGTGAGTTGAGATAAATTGCCCAAGTGGCTTGTGAGGGTGACTGAGTAAGGCCGAGAGCCAAGTATGTGAGGATAGCTATGGATCGGGATGCACGCCGCATCAGTATATATGTGTTAGGTCGAGCGCCGAGTATGTGAGGATAGTTATGGGACGGGATGCACGCCGCAACAATATATATGTTATACATTATATGTGGGTTGGGCTGCACGCCGCAAAAATATAGCTTATATATATACGGATCGGCCTGCACGCTGCAAAAATATATGTTATATATGGGTCGGGATGCACGCCGCAGCAGATATAACGCTTGGGCTGAAGGAACCCCTCCAGGAGTCTGTACATCCCCAGTGAGCGCAGTTGACTATTATATGGATCGGGCTGCACGCCGCAACAATATATGTTATGTATATGGATTGGGTTGTACGCCGCAGCAGTATAAATATATATATGTATGTGTAATTATAGTGGAGCGGGCTGCCCGCCGTAGCAGTTTTGTGTGTTCAGGGCACTTACTGAGTATGAGTAATAACTAAGAGCATGAGATACTAATAGTGGAGTCATGAGTGACTGAGAGGCTTGCCCGTGAGGCTTTATTGTGAGTGATATTGTGCCAGAGGGGCTTATATTATATGAAAACGCTATTTTTTCACTCTTCTTTACACTGAATCTCTTATAATAAATGTTGAATAAAAGTTTTCCTACGAGATCTTTTAAATGAAACTCAGGTTTTATGAAATATTCAGAATTGTAGATTTTTGACTTAATTTGCTCATTTCCACTATTATTCATTATATGGATTTATATGATTTTAAATGGATCATCACTACACTCATGTTTCTAGTTACATTGATTACTTACTGAGTTGGTGTAGTCACGTTACTCCCTGCACCTCTATGTGCAGATCCAGGTACCGGACCATCCCACTAGTTGATTTTCAGAAGAGCTTGGAGTTGTTCGAGGATTGAGGTAGCTCCTCAGTGTCCCTAGCTCACCTCCTTTTCCTTCCCTCAGATTATAGTTTCTTTTTGTCTTTTGTACCTCAGACTTTGGTTGTAGCAACACATTGTTGTACATTATATTTTCAGTATTAGATGCTCATGACAGTTGACTCCAGGTTTTGGGGAAGTGTGTATTTGTTTTATCTCTTTCTGGTATATTTAAAATCTGCTAAATTTTTGGGGAAATTGGGATATATTCAATAATCTGAAATGGTTGTCTAGCCTAGTTCCATGATATGCGCCATCACGGCCGTCTTAGGATTTGGGGTCGTGACACTTGGTATCAGCTGTGCATCTATGGATTGTGACTTCCATGGATGAGATGTGATTTTGGCATGTCGGTAATGGGCCAGTCCGGAGGACTTGAGGTCAGATTAATTCTGTGCCTTAAATTCTATGATTTCGATTGTGTGTGTCGTGCATTTGGGGACTTCTATGTCCGTTTGTGTTCTTATTGGTGAGAATTGGTGACTAGATGGCTACGTGGTGAGTGTGATTTGATGATTAGCTGTGTTGAGATTGTTTGATTGTGACAAAGAGGGTTGGCTAGAAATGTGGCAAGAACTATTGAGTATTTCATTTCTGTCTCGGTTTGGTATATGGCTTCGAGTTGTAAGTGTATGAGGAGACCTCTCATTTTGTTTAGTTGTGGAGTGAAGCGAATCTTTCTGTTGGGTTATGGGTTCCTGGCGATGTCTGTTGGGCTGATCATTGCCCCAGTAGCGTTCCTGTATTGGATAAATGGTGTATTACAGCCGTATTAGCAGTCCTTGTTATTGTATTCGTTGATGGCGTCCTAGCATATACGCGTATCCATGAGTAGCATACTCAGTATTTGAGGATGGCATTATAAGGATTCAAGGAGGAAAGGCTCTATGCAAAGTTCTCCGAGTGTGAATTTTGGCTCGGTTCAGTAGCACTCTTTGGACACGTGGTGTCCAGTAAGGGTATCCATGTGGTCAGACGTGTGTGGTAGAGCTTCCAGAAGCTCAATATTTCTTTGACCACCGCTCCAGTGTTAGTTCTGCCATCAGCTTTAGGTTCTTACCACGTATTGTGATGCCTCGAGGGTAGGCGTTGTTTGTGTTTAGATGCAGAAGGGTGTAGGGATTGCGTGATAGTTATGGTCTTCGGAAGTTTATAGAGAGATATCAATTTGAGGCTAGGCGAGCAGGGGTATCTCCTGCGGTTTGTCCTGGGGTGTGTGATCCTTATATTTTTCGGTAGTAAGTTCTCTTCTACCAGTAAATGATATATGTTGTAATTTGAGTTTAGATCGCTTGTGGAAGTTGGCATGACTATTACAATGGTGAATGTTATAATTGCAGATGACTTGAGCTGTTAGACGGGTTGTGTTATTATGGGCGTTGTGAGTTATTGTTTGTCTTAATCGTTGGATTTAAGCCAAGTGGGGTAGTTTGTTAATGATGAGCTGATTTCACAATTATTTGTTGTATTGGTTTCAGTTCGAGGTATATTGGTGAATCAGTTATGACCTGCAGATGTGGGGTCTCAGAGTGACACGAGTAATGAAAATTTCTTTGATATAAGTTGTAATGTACTCTATGGGTAAATGAGTCCTACTGAATGATTGAGTGGTAATTGTAAAAGGTGTAGTGTGTGCAGTGTATGAATTTGCTTGTGTCTTCAAGTGAGTGGATTACTTTCCTAGTATGTTAGTTTGCAAACGGGTCAGGTCGATTCTGTCTATTTGTTCGATGTAATGGAGATTTACATTGGAGGGTGTCACGACTTGTAGCATTTCTACATCATCATGTATTCTACATATCAGTATCAAAAAGCTGAAGGTATTGGCTTTAGATTGCAGGAAGACTCTTCAGGGTAAGTATTTTGAATGTGGTACTTTTGGGGATATTCCAGAGAGTATTCAACGACTTACGAGCCTTAGGCGGTATAGTGTTAGGCTTGGGTCTCGTGTAGTGAGTCTAGGTTGAGAATTACGGTATTATGGCAAGAAGAAGTGTCAATTCGAAGGTACGTCAGAAGGAACTTGGATAAATAGGACAACTTGGTAGTAGGTCGGATCGGCATTATAAGGGATACAATTAGTTCTTTGGGTATTCATGTGGTAATGAGTTTTTACAAGTGTTTCTTAGCAATGCTCTTGGATTTTTGGTGGCCTGCATAGCTTGGTTGAGTTAGAAGGATTCAATCCTGACAATTTGGTGTTGTACCAATGGGATTTCAGATAGTTGCTGATGGTTTCTACCATGATTAAAGATGCATATTTTCTACTGGCATGAGGTGTAGGTGATGTATAGTGATTTTGCATCTAAATGGAATCAATGGAAGTTCTTGGCATGTTGGGTACGTAGTTGGTTATGGATCGGAAGGGATTATGAAGTTCTCATATTTATCATAGTATGGCAGGGTGTATGCGGTATGTTGTGTAGAGTTGAAATCTGCATGTGTGAGGTCACAATTCAGTTATGGAAGGAAGGTCATAAATTATTAGGCAGCATGGGCAGTTTCAGATGATTAGGTCGATGATATCACTAACTACTGCGGCTTGATGAGGGTATACATTTCATAAACATCAATGTGTTTGAGTTAGGGGTTCTTCATTGGTATACCGACGCTCTCTTGTTGGATCGACTGTTGATATTCAAGGTTGCTTGGTAACACGAAAGAACTATAGGGGTATCCATCATGAAATGATTGAGTATTAGGGATGTGCTATGTATTCGAGCAGTAGGGTTGAGATCAGATATAGTAATTGGTGCGCTTCGTGACTTCGAGACGGAGAGTTATCATAAACAGGTTATCTTGTGGTAGTCAACTGTGAAGATACGAGCAAAGCTGGTCAGATGTTAGTACTTACCATGATTCAGTCATTGTGAACTTTTTGGAAGGTAATCTATCTGTTGTGGATGACTAGATTTGATTTAGAGTTATTGGTAGGCAAGTATGGGTGTGTGTTCTACACTGAGTCGAAATTGCTGACTCCAAATTTCTATTGTTGAGGAATGTAACATTCGATTGTGATTGAGTTTATTCATGTTCTGGAGTGATCGATGAGTTACCCTTCGGTATTGCGGGGAGCGGTGATTATTGGTTATATGCACACACGGTGTGGTTCTAATCGGGCTTTATAGCTATATTTGAGTAAGGTAAGTATAGAGTATTGCAGGATTGGGACGTATTGGTTACGCACTTTATGATTCGTGTGGCATGGTATCGTCCGGTTTCCTCATGGTTGTGGCAATGCACTTTGAGTACTTGACGTCGAATTTCGAATGGTTATTGATTTTGAGTCAGGTGGCTTGTAGTATTTCATATGGACCAGCATTTGGATGAGATTGCACAGTGTAGCATAGATTATGTAGGGGTATGACCTTTGGTATTGGATTCATGTGTTTTGATTTTTACGATGTGTGCATGGATTTTAGCATGATGTTGTGATTGTAATTGTTAATGGCAGGATAATCCTCAGGTGTGAATCTTTCATATAATTTGATTACATTGGGATGTTGCTATAGAGTGCACTAGTTGCACATGTTATGGCTTCGAATTGTATCGATGTGCCATGTGGGCAGAGTGGTCGTGTTGGATGAGAAGAGGTCATTTGACCTAGAATGAATATTGACATAATTGTCTACAACATAGTTGGAAGGAAAAATATCGGGAGTCGGCTGAGAAATTTGCTATAATTCTTGTTTGGGAAGGGGGAGCTTCATGTCTGATTTGTCGGACGAATGGTTGTTATTTTCTAGGGGTTTCTTTCATCATTGACATTATATTAAAGTGTTAGAGTGAAGCATTTCTTGATAAGAGGTTATGTACCGGTATTGGGTTGTATTGAGCAGCTATTGTGATTAGGAGTTATCGACGCAAGTGTTTGAGTCATATGGTATAGTTATGGAATGTTGATCTTGTATATTATTTAAGAAGTGGGAATTTGGTTCGAAGGTTTATGGGTCGGGATTAGATTTCAAAATTTCAACTGTGTTGTGCTATTGGACCTATATGGGATATGGTGACGTGGGATCACCCCCGGGTATGTGCATGGTAGGCTACGCGAAAGTTTGATGGTGTTGAAGAACAACTTCTGGCACGTTCGAGGACGAACGTATTATTTTAGTGGGGGAGGATGTAACGACCCGACCAGTCGTTCCGAGGGTTAGCCCTGTTTCCCCCGTTTCTGCTTCATTATATGTGGTTCAACTTCATTATGTTGTGTTAGATTTGTTGGCTCGGGTTTGGAGCAATTTTTGAGATAAATGAGACACTTAGTCTCTTAACTTCGTTCAATAATGGAAAAGTCAACTGGGAGCTGACTTATTGGTAAACGACCTCGGAATGTGGATTTTATTGCTCATATAGCTTCATTAGGTGATTTGGGACATAGGAGTGTGTTTGGAATGAAGTTATGATGTCTGGAGTAGAATTAGTCTTGAATTGGCGAAAGTTTATTTTTGGTGATTTCCGGTCGGCAGTGAAAAATTGGTTATCGGGGTCGGAATGGAATTCCGGAAGTTGGAGAAGGTTTGTAATGTCATTTTGTAAGGTCAATCGGATGTGTTTTGGATGGTTTCGGCATCATTGGCGGAAATTAAAAGTTTCAAAGTTCATAGACTTGAATTTGATGTAATTTGGTGTTTTGCGTTGTTTTCTGTGTTTCGAGGGATCGACTATGTTTTAATAAGGTTATGGGATGCGTGGCGTGTTTGGTTGAGGTCACGAGGGCCTCGTTTGTGTTTTGAAAGGTTAACGGATCAAGTTTGGATGTTGGAAAGTTGCAAAATTTTGCTAGTGTTCTGTTCTGGTGTCCTTCTATGCGATCTCCTGGGTAAGACTACAATCGCATAGGCTAGTTGGGGGCAGCATGGGTTTTTATGCTATGAGATCGCGTAAGAGTGGGTCCTGTGTGCAGTGCGATCACGTGGGTGAGGTCCGCAATCGCATAAGGTGTTCTGAGGCGCGTGAAGGGGGTGGATGTTTGAGCTATGCGAACGGGTGTGTTGGTTCGCGAACGCATAGAGTGGGCTGGTCTGTGCATCACGAATGCATCCTTGGAAATGCGATCACACTGAAGAAGGGTTTACTGCTGGGCAGAATGTTTTAAAAGGCCATTTTTTCAAATTTAGGATAATTCCCTCCATTGTTGAGCGGGTTTGGAGCTCTTTGAGAGGGTTTGAAGAGGAAATCGAATGGAATCACTTGGATGTAAGATTTTTGACTTCATAACTCGATTCTATGTCATTTTCTAAGTAATTAAACTGAGAATTTGTTGAATTTAAACCCAAAATTGGGGAGGTTAGGTGCATGAGAATTGGAAATTTCTTTTGATAATTTGAGTTGGCAATTGTAGTCCGATTTTGCTGTTCTTGGTGTGTATAAAATCGTGGGAGGATGAGGATTCTAGTGATGTAAATTTTATCGAATTCCGAGATGTGGGCCTGGGGCTCAAGTTTGGCCGAATTTCGAGAATTGTGTCCAAATTGATAGTTTTCGACTGGGTTTTGTTCCTTTAGCATATATTGATGATGTTAATCTGGTTTTGGTTAGATTTGGAGAATCAGGAGCTGATTTGAGGGGCAAGATCATTGTGGATTAGTATTGTGGCCCAGTAGAGGTAAGTAATGACTATAAATCTTGTCCTGAGGGTGTGAAACCCCGGACTTCGTATTTTCTCATTGTTTTAGAATCTGGCACATGTCGGATGATGAGTATGTGGCGTGCACTAATTTTTTGATTGGACTTGGTCCTCTATGCGGAAACTATTGAGTTGCGTATTTTACTCCAAATAATATGTTAAATTGTGTTCTAAAACTATTGATATTTTAGGGCTATAAGCCTTGTTCGGGGCCTCGTACCGACTTGTTTAGACCCCTTGGGTGCTTTTTACTGCTATTTCCTCACTGTTGGTTTATGATTTACACCAAGTCATGTTATATTTAACTAATTTCGAAACTCAGCGTTATTTACACTATTTTTAGATATAAAATGATTCTTTTGGGTCGAGTACCCCGTTTTACTGATACGCCCGAGGGGCTTTTGAGAGGTTCTGACTGAATGAGGCCGAGGACCTGATTGTGAGGATATGATATGCCACGAGGTGACTTGATATTAGCGCTTGGGCTGAACGAGACCCTCTGGAGTCTATACACACCCCAGTGAGCGCAGGTACCTACTGAGTGCGAGTGTCGAGTGCCGAGTGTCGAGTGACGACTGATTGGGAGGCATGAGTGACTTTAAGGTATGCCCGAGGGGCAAGTTGTGATACATGTTTTTACCCGAGGGGCTACTTATGATTTTACCACTTTCTCTCTGAACTTATGAAATATGTTTTGCCCGAGGGGCCTTTTATGATTTTCGTAATTTTTACACTAAACCTCTTGAGAGTTATGTTGAAACTATTGGTAAGTATATTTCCAAATGATTTTTACTGAAGTCGGCTTTTAAGCGTGATGATTTAACGCATACATTGTTGGAAAGAAAAGGATGTGCTTATTGTGAATTGATGATATGACTTTTATGTGTTTCTTTACTGCTCATGCCTGATTGATTTTCATTACTACTGAGTTGGCGTATTCACATTACTCTATGCACCTTGTGTGAAGATCCAGGTGTTAAGGCAGAGTGAGCTGCGTATCTGTTCTAGTTTTGGCTGGCATAGTTCCACGACAGGCACCGTTACGACTAGCTTAGATTTGGGGTCGTGACAGGGTAGTTCCTCCACACGAAGTTAGGCAAGATACTTACCTGAAACCAAGATCAATGAATCAGTAACAATGCCTTGACCACGATTATCCGACCCCGAAGTCCCAAATCTAACCAAAAGCAATCACATATATGAAATGTAGGCTTAAGCAAGAAATTAGAAAAATGTCCCAAAAAGTTTACCTGGGCCAACGTCTCAGAACCGGGTAAAAGTTATAAAATATGAACACGCATTAACTCATAATTTCACTCGTACCAATCAAAACTCAAAAACTCAGTTGAAGGACTTCTCCTAGTTTTTCAAAAGTTTTCAACCCAAATCTGAAATTAAAGGATGGAATTAATGACAGATTAGTGGGATATTGTGACGCCCCAACCTCGGGGAGCGTGACCGTCGCTCAACCGAGTGGAACCGACCGAGCAAGCTTGTTATATTTACTTCTACTCAAAGTAATACATGAATAAAGAGGAGATGTACTCCATTAATCAAACAATGAGTAGTTTTCATTAGCAACTTCCATTTCATTTCAATTAGTAGCTTCATTTATAATTTCCAAAATATTACAACTTTAAAGATATAATAAAAGACATGTTTCCTAGATACCAACATTTCTAATTTTAACTCCCAACATCAACCACCACTCACAACCTGTCTACGGAGCCTCTAAGTACAACTGAAGAGTAATATGGAAATGCCAACAACAAGGCTCTGGCTATACCTCAAAACACAAAGTACATGAGAAACTAAGATACATGACCCCAAAATGATGTGGGGATCACCATGAGAAACAGAGATAGTACCGCTATCACTGATCACTGCCACTTGTTGTAGAACCACCTGGATCCATCAAAGATGCAGTGCCCCTGGAAAAAAAGGGACATTAGTACCATCAAATAGTACTAGTATCTCAATAGAATGAACAACAATATAAGGCGAAACAGTCAAGAATCCAATATAAGCTTTAAATAACACAAAAATATCAAGTTATGGATGACATCATTTTTCAAGTCAATTTCCACATTATTAGGTTGGATGATTTTTAGTGCCAATATGCCACAGTCCACAAAAACCACTATGTTCTTACACGGAGTTCGATCTCGGCCCGATCGGCTAAGGCATCTCATTTGAGACATCAACCATATTAACAATTTCATCCAAAATACCACCGTGTTATTACACGGAGTCCGATCTTGGACCGATCGTCTAAGCCATTTCATTTGAGACATCAACCATATTCACAATTTCATCCACAATACAACCGTGTTATTACATAGAGTTTGACATCGTCCTGATCGGCTAAGCCATCTCATTTGAGACATCAACCATATTCACAATTTCATATTTCTATCCCATCTTTTCACTAGATTGGCACGAGTGTCCCAATTATAAAGTTATTCTTGGCGCTTGGCCATATTTCATATTCAACACTTTCATTTATTTCAATTTTAAAGATCACCATCAAATATCAACATATAGAATATTTCAACAATCACATACCTCAAATTCATTAGTAATAGAAACTTCAAACACAAAAGGTTTCATAAAAAATAATGGGTCATACCAATTAGCAATAGAAACACACATCAAAATCATAAACAATCAATACACCATTTACTCTTATGATACTCTTACTCTTTCCCATAAATGATAATGTACAATTTCAACACTTGAGTATGTAAGAACTCGAGTAACACTGTATACATTTATAAAGCAAAACATTACTTAAATAGCCACTCATGGGCATGAATTGGGTACGAAATCTTTCGGACAACTCTATTTTTTAAATGATTTTTAAACAGATGAGTCGAGGCTCATTTCATAATCTTTATCACATTCCCTCGTTTAATTGGCGCCAGTAGCCATAATTATAACTTAAAATCTTGGCACGTTGGCCACACTCTATTTCCCAATTCACTTATTTCATATTCAAGCATCTTTATAGATTATCATCTATGAAACATTTTTAGTCAAGACTTTAGGTACACATATGAGCTATTTAGAGCCTTAAACATATTGAGTTTTTCTCACCCAATTTGTATACTAGTTTTCATTTAAAACATGTCTCAAAGCCATAACATTTCACTACGAAAATAATAATTTGAACACCTATCTTTCGACATAAGGCTCATTCAAAATAATAAAGTTTATAGGGGATAAACTGGAATATAGAAATTAGGAATCTTGAGCCAACTATACTTGAACTTAGGGGAACATTATGGGATTTGATTGTAAGAGAGAAAGATTAGCTTACATACCTTGTTTGAGCTTTCAACTACAACTCCCCAAAACTTCCAGTAATAAGAATCTATAGGAAGATAGTAAAAATCGGTTAATAATTATAAAGACTCCCATGATGTACTCTCTTATGAATTTTGTCAAACACCTAACATGCGAAATAGACTACAGGGCTCTACAATGGAGATCGTTTCATCCCTCAACCAATTTCAACACTACCCAAAATGGTTCATTACTCCACATACTACAAATTTTTGTTAAATGCATGGAATATTTCCAACCGCACAATATATGTATATATGAACTCATAACCTCTTGTATGAAATCATAGAAGTAGGACTTACCTAGAAAGATAATGATCTAGCGATTAGATTTTCTTGATTCTTGAAGATTGGTGTAAGAATATGTGATTAGAATGTTAGGTTTCCTCCTTCTCTCTCTAAAATTCTCTTACTTATTTCTAAAACCCTCAAAAAAACACCAAAAATAAGCTTCAAAGTCTATTTATCAAAATAGAGCCGCGTTATAAAAATAGAAAAATTAACCCTCCGAACTCGGGTGTGCGGTTTCATAATGTACCGTATAATTGGTATACGGGTCGCACAATGCACCGTGAAAATGATGCCCAGAATTGCGCTTCACTGGACAGGTCTGCGACAGTTTTGCGGTCGCATACCCACTTCTGCAGGCGCAGAATTGGCCGCAGAATTGCAGCATGCTAGCCTTTGGTAATTTGGTCATAACTTTTTGTAGGAGTGTCCAAATAATGAACAGTTTGAAGCGTTAGAAACTAGACTAAAATATATTTCATTTAATATGTAACACCTTATATATATATATATATGTTGATATGCTCGTCCAAAGATTGGTCTTGTGCGTACTCATTTGGGATTTTAGCCTATTATGTAACTTTCCAACTTGACTTAGACTTGGGCCTCTCCTTAGACCCCACGTTACTTATTATATGCCTCGTACACTTATTACCATATCACTTTGATATCCATCATATTAATAGCACTCGTCTGCACATAAAATAACATAAATAGCCTACCTTGGCACCACGAAATCTTAAATTACTTAGCGAACTTTTTTCCCGGGGCCTTACAGATATAACCAAAAATAGGTGAAAAATTATTACCTAATAGATGTCTCTGAAAGTGAGAGTCATTTCGCGATTGTGAAGGGGAACATCAGACACAAGGAACCAGCAACTCAAAACCTGAAGAAATGGCCCATAACCCATCCAAACACACCCGAGGCCCCCGGGACCTCGTCTAAAGAAACCAACAAGTTACATAACCTAAGAGGGACTCACTCGAGATCTCAAATCACATCAAACAACGTCAAAACTACGAATCTCACCATGAATCAAACTTATGAACTTTCAAATCTTCCAAGTTGTAAAACTCACACCGAAACTTATCAAATCAACCTGGAATGACGTCAAATTTTGCAGGCAAGTCCCAAATGATGCGATGGAGTTGTTCCAACTCTCTAAATTTAATTCCTACCGGGATATCACCAAAGTAAACTCTTGGTGAAATCTCTCATCCTTCTAAACATCAATTTTTCCACTTTCGCCGAAATGCTTCAAATTACCCTACAGACCTCCAAATCCAATTTCGAACGCACGCATAAGTCAAAAATCACCATACGAAGCTGTTGAAATCGTCCAAAACCCATTTCGGAGTTGTTTACACAAAAGTCAAATTCTGATCAACTCTTACCGTATAAGCTTCGAAAACTAGAATCCTTCTTCTGATTTGACTCCGAATTATTCGGTAATAGAACTCGACCATGCTCGCAAGTCAATGCACATAATACATAGATACTCAAAACATTATCGTCGAACGAGACTTAAATTCTCAAAATGACCGGTCGGGGTTCGTTACACTTTTAAAACATTATCACCGGCTACCAGTACCCTCTATCTCCGTGTCATTTCTTTTTTTCATTAGTAGTTTATTTGTTTCATATTTTATTAATTTTTTATTTTTAGGTTTCTGATTTGCAATTATTTAATCATACTTATTCAGAATTTATGATGACCGAGCAATTCGAGCGAGTGTTCTGGATTTTTAAGTTCTTTTGAGGTTTTTTTGTGCATTCAGTTTGCAACTAGTTTTATCTTCTTTTTCTTTTTGTTGGTTAGAGGTAGCTGTTTGTATGTCACTGTTGTCAATGATTGTTCACGACCAGGGAATGATGAAACGTGAAGACATGAGTTTAAACTAGGTTGATAGCCATTAAAAAGTTTCGAAACTTTCAATTCAAAAATTGAATGTTGTAAAGTTTTTATTCATTTGGATTGATGTGGTTGCAAATGATTTGGAATATCCTTTATAGTCTATATCTCAATTTTGAAAGAATTTGGTAAATAATTGAGTTGATTTTTTTTGGAATTTCATATTGAAACTCGAATAAGAAGACATAAATAAATTGTATATATTTTGTATGTAGAGTGTATAAACGACATACAAAATACAACTAATATAACTATATGCAAGTTATATATAAGTTATATATAAATTCTAGGACTTTCACTGGATTCTATACAAAAAAATTATATACTTGTTTACCTCGAAAGTACGAGTAACAATTAAATTAGATTTGTGGTTTTAAAAATATGTGATTAATTTCAATACCAATTAATAGACAAGAAGTTGAAGGTAATAATGAAAAGAATAAGTGAACCAAGCCAGTGTTGCTTAAGCAGCGTCGACCTCGAGGTAAATCAAGAACAATAAAGCAAGAATAAATAATAAAGTTTAAAGGAAAGTTATGATGAACAATGAGCGAAAAGTAGAGAGTATATTCTTCGTCAATGATTAGATGATATTTACAAATGATTGGGGTCCCCTTTATATAGGAGGGGAAACCCTAAATAAGGTACATTACTATTTACAGTAAAGAATCCTATTGGGGACATCTGTGTAACCACCTATTACGGTTTTTTACTAATTCATACAAATCTCTTCAGGAATTTACACCTTGATCTTCGTGGCATTGGGAAATTTCCGCTCATTTTGGTAAAGATTCATAACGGCACTATCTCGAGGCAGATCATGTTCAGCTTGATCCTTGAAGTATGCACTTTTTAGCTAGACATGACTCCGACTTCTATTCATTCGAACTAGGGCTCGAGGTACTAACTTGGATTCCAAAATTGGGCTCACATGATTTCGACCGTATGCAGGTAGTCCCCGCGTTTCTTAGAATGAAATGATAAGAAACGATTTGAATCTTCGAATTTCTGAAGTCCTCGATGGTGAATCATCCCCATGACGTAAGTGTTGAAGCGACCGAAGCGTCCCATCGGTTCGCTTCCCCCAAAACATTAAATGCATGTTAGTGCCGGTCGGCCACTAGGACCATTGAGTAGTCACCGACTTTCTCTCTATATATTCAGTTATCTTCCTCATGAAGGACTTTCTCCTTTACTTGCAACTCCTTATTTATCTCTAAATTCTCCACTTCCGCCACCAGTTCCTCCGCCTTATCAACCCTAAAACGAGAGATTTTATTGATGGCCTTATGACGTACCGAAAGATTTTATTGATGTATTTCATATGCATTTCATGCATTTACATATGCACATTGACCCATGACCAGATGGCGTTATATAAGCGTATATATGTAAATATATTTATATGGGATATGGGAAAATGTTACGGCGTTATATACGCACCACTACCTGATCAGCTGGTATATGATGATGATGTTGCCCACAGTGGCTGAAATATGGTTCAAACGGCGTTATATAAGAGTATATATATGTATATTCAAACAACGTTATATACGCATATATATGTATGTATATATATGTATATGGGATATGGGAAAGGTTATGGCGTTATATATGCACCACCACCTGATTAGCTAGTATACGATGGTAATTTTTCCCACAGTGGCCGATATGATATGATGGGATGCCCTCAGAGGCTGATGATGTTATGAAAAATGTACCTATGCATGACATGACATTCATATGCATATGCATGACGCTAAAAATATTTTATGATTTACAGAGCTATCAAGACTTACAGGTTGAGTCATTTACTCCATGTTTCTTCCATGTCCTTAATTAATGTTGACTTATTATTACATTTCAGTTCTGCCTTACATACCTAGTGCATTATTCGTACTGACGTCCTTTTGTTAGGGACGCTGCATTCATGCTTGCAGGTATAGATAATCAGTTTGACGAGCCCTCATAGTAGACGAGATTGGAATGAGGGGTCGGTAAAACTCCACCTCATTCGGAGTGCAACCAAGTCTATGAGTCATTGTGTCAGAGTTTTACTACAGACTTATGGGTAGGCTGGTACCCTGTCCCGTTTGTGGTTAAATAATCTTATAGGCTTTGTAGACAGAGGTTCAGTTTGTACAGTATGTCAGAGGCCTTGACGGCCCATATGTATTGATGGTTTAAGAACGATAGTTTATTGATACAGTGTTGCCCACTTACAAGTTGTACATTACGAGTTCTGGCCATGTTGGCCCATGATAGTCACAAAGAAAATAAATGAGTTATAGAGTGGTTCGCTAAGGCCAATGCGGCACCAGGTGCCAGCTACGCCTCCCAAGGTTGGAGCTTGACACTATGAGAAGGAAGTTTTAGTTAAAAACATGAAAGTACGAAGTTGGAAAAGTTATGATGACTTCAAAACTCACCATATATCAGAGTCGCTGAGCTTCCTCGAAGGTCGATTTCGCATCTGCCGGCTCGGTGTCATCGGCCCTGGTAAAGCACCCGAGGCGTTCTAATCGAACGAAGGCACGCTGAATCCTATTTCCCTCAAGGTAAATCCCGACGTCTGAGAACCATCTGCCAAATCAGGTAATGAAAGTCCTTCGCCCTTCACTCTTGTGGAATATCTCCCTCGAGGATAGGGGCCTCGAGCCCAGCAGGCCCAACAACCTCGGGAGGGCTCCTGGTTTGATCCATCAATGTAGAATCATCCTTTCTAGGTGCATTGATATCCACAGAACGACCAATAAATATGAGATCTTCGTCAATGGCAACACCCTCCTCGCGCCCTAGGCGGGTCCTGCTTTTCTATCGAAATCCTCGTCTTCCGAGGATCTTTTTCTTTTATTATCTTTCCTTCTCTCAGAAGTTGGAGGCCTTTCCTCCTGCTCGAAAGGGGACGGTCTCACCTCAGAAAACTCACTAATGCTTGAAACAAATAAATTAGTGTACGTGAAGGAAAGTACTCCTCGAGAGAAGGACCACACAACACATACCCTGATGTTTTGCTTCCTATATGACCTTCGACAAATCTCGCCACTTGAGTTCATCGTAGGTCAAGGAAGCTGCCAATTTGCGAGCCCAATCTGTAAGATCGGGAACCTCAGTTGGCATCCACGGGACCACTGCGGAGAAGAAAAAGAAGCATTATTACGAAGTCTGGCTCCACCGAGAGCAAAAAATGATAAATTATAGCATATTATTTACGTTTTAAATTCCATTTCTAGGGGAATGGCAGGAGTGATGTCAACTGTCATTGCTCGAAAAAACCGACTCATCCTCCCTCGATCCTTGTCCTCATCATCGCTGGAAAGAAAGGGCTTGGTGGATCGGTGTAGTAGTGTAATGAGACCTCGGTAATGTAGAGGCCGGTACAACCTCACGAGGTGACTAAGAGTGAACTCGAGCTAAACCCTTTCAACAAAAAATCTCATCATCAGCACGATCTTCTAGAAAGATGGATGGATTTGAGGCAAGGTAACTCGATACCTTTGACATAACTCGAGCACCAGTAGGCCAAAAGGACCCAACGTAAAAGGGTACACATACACGTTAAGAAACTCCGCTACGTGGCCCATAATATCCTCTTCCCGGGAAGGTACCTGCAGCATTACCTTCTCTCCCTATCCGCAGTCTCTCCTCACAGCCTCGAGATATCTCTTTTCTATGATCGAATTAACCTTGATGCATGTTCTCGATGGCCCAGAACATTGAGAAGTTTCCCTATTGTGTAGTCTTTCATAGAGACAAAACAGTTCGAGTTAGCTCGCCTAACACCGGTGGTGTACCACAGGCCGGGCGGGAAGCAGAGGTGGGGCTTCCCTCTTTATGGTGGCGGATTTGGGCATGGCAGCCATGATTCCTTCAAAACAATAAAGGGAAGATGAAAACTCAAGCAAACACTTTGATCTGATGCGGCACTAGAACTAGCACAAAAAAGGAACTCTATAGAGAAAGGTAGTTGCACAAAGCGGCAAAGCCCTCAATGAAAATAAAGCAAGTATTTATATAAGTGGCAACTATTCATTAACTTTGATAGCCAATTAGCTCTGACAAAGCAATTATGGCTTTTGGGGAAATGTGCTGACGGGGCCACTTCAGTCACTTCCAGTAATGTCATAGGAATGACGTCACCATATAGTGTTCGAGGGATGGAGGAGTCTAATTGATTACTTACCAACTTGACCTACGGAAGGTATGCGATTGAAATCAGAACAACCCGATCTCAAGGGTCTGTGTTACGATAAGACTAGGCTTGAAGGAGTTAAATTCAAGTTCGAAGCTTATCTTTGCATGAACACTAAAAGGAAAAACTTTGAAGATATTAAACGAGAAAATCCTTTGCATTCCAAAAATATATTTACAAAAGTGCATTTACAAAACTCCCACGCGAGCCCACATACAAAAGAAGAAGGAGTAAAAAGTGAAAAGGTGGCCTAGTCTTCATCATTGCTACTCCCCAAGCCACCTGCAGAGCCCTCATCCGAAGTGGTCGGAGCTGCTGACTCCTCTTCCAAGGCCTTCGCTTTTTTGATCTCGACAGAGAGATCGAAACCCTTGGCGTGCACTTCCTTAAAGGCCTTCCTCTGAGCTTCTAATCGAGCATGTGCGGCTCGAGCCAGTTTGAGGTCGGCCTCTTCAGATATCTCCCTGGCTCGAGTATTTGCTGCAACAGCATCTTCCCGATACAAGAATATGAGTGCATCGACTTCAGACTTGGCCGTACTTAATGTGGCAGCTAACTCAGCATGAATCGGATTAAATTTGTGAGCCTCCTCTTTAGCGCCTTGAAGAAGACTCTGAGTCTGGGCCAGCTCCTCCCGAATAGTATCCCTCTATGAGGCCATGATATCCCTGTGTTGCTTCAGCTTAATAATCTCGGCATCTTTGGCCGCAATATCTTCCTAAAGCTGCCCCGCTAAGGCATCTTTTCTCTCAATCTGCAAGTGTCGAGTCAAGGTATTAAACACCAAGTTATGAAAACAAAGGGCAAGCTCACGAATGCCAAACTACCTACACGACAAGGTTGGCCCGCTCTTGGAGCACTTTCTCTTAGCTCGCTAGAAGATTGTTTAGTTCCTCCTCCCTTCGGGCGTATAGAGTTTTTAGCACGTTCGACTCTGAAGTGAGCTTCTAAAACTCCTCCTCACAATGAGTAATTTCAGCTCGTAACTTAGAGAAGGCGTGGTTATACATCAACATGACATATAGCACGAAGGAAAGAAGTTAGAAAAACAAGGATCAAAACTCAAGGCCCAAAGGCTTTGTCAAAAATCACCTATTTTTTGAGTTACGCAGCCTCCTCCAGAACGACTAGGGCATCGAGATCGGAATCCTCTTCAACACTAGTAAAAAAATATCCAAATGCATCATTCTCTCCTTGGAATTCCCCCATATCGGGAGTCAACCTTTTCTGGACGTCCCATATTTGCCCCGGGGGAAACAAGGGGCCTGATTGAAGATCGCCTATGGAATCAACCTCTATCGGGGCTTCCTCTCGCCCTCGAAGAGTCTTAGACCAGGGTCCTCCAAATTTGCCAAGCAAGTGCTCATCGACACAAATTGTATCCTATTCAATGGTCGGCTCGGGGACCGCATTCAAACCGTTCTCGAGGATCTCCTCAATTCAAGGTTGGACTGCATCGGCCACCTCTGACTCGGAAGTCTTCTGCCCAACAACCTTCGAAGCATCAACGTTTCATTTTGTCTGAAGTACCAGTGGGCAGCCGTCATCGATTTCGTCTTCAGCATGAAGACCCTTAGCAGCTGCCGGGGTTAGGATCATTTCATTGTCCCTAGGCCTTGGAGCCTTAGTTCTCTTTGGTTTCGGGGACTCCACCGGCATCTCCCTCTTTCTCTTTTTTTCTTTGGCTGGTTTTTGGCTCTCATCTTCACCATGAGGAGGCGGTATCTTTGAAATAGTTTCCCCGAGGCCTACACCATCATAAAATATCAAACATACCGCCAAGAAATCTATTTATAAGGAATTTAGAAGTGACAATGGTTAGGGCATACCATGATTTTTTACCTCCCATCGAGTCTCGTCCAAATAACTCCAAAAGAGCTTGTCGTACGAGGAGGTGGAGTCTAAGAGTTTAACCTAGCCTGGGAAGTCCTTGACCACGCTTGGTAACCACAAGGTGGCTATGCAAGCAGAAAAGAATCAATTCAAAAAAAATAAAGGAATTAGTTCAAAAGGGGAAAAGAGGACATTCAGGTGATAAAACATGCTCGGTGTAACGACACTTACGTCTCATGTTCCATTCCTCGGGGAATGACATCTTTTCGGCAGGGATGAGGTCCGAAGTCCTGACTCGAACGAAGCGGCTCATCCACCCCCGATCTTTATCTTCGTCGATGCTGGCAAAAAAGGCGTTGGTAGATGGACGCTGCAGTTTGACTAGGCCCCCTCGATATAGACGAGGGATACAATCTAATCAAATGATCAAGGGTGAAAGACATCTCCTCGACCATATTTTAGAAGTATCTAATGAAATAGACAATTCTACAAAAAGAGCGATAAATTTGACCAAGCGTCAGTCAATATTGTCGACAAAAATCGAGGATCATTGGGTCTATCAGTAGAGAAGAATAATCTACATGACCTAAGATAAATGGATACGTATATACGCTAAGAAAAGCAGCTTTTTTTGTAGATATATCGTCTTCTGATGAAGGGATTTATACTTGTACCGCCTCCCCCTGTGGAAATCCTTTTTAAACTTCCGTATGTCGGTTATTAGACTAATGTCTCGAGTCATGGGCTCACATCGGCTCGGTACCAAGGAAAGTTTATCAATTTTGAAATCAGAGGACATCTCGATGGGCCTAGGAATACACTCCTCAATATGGGGAGGTGCAACTATTTTGCTCTTAGATGAGCGTGACGAGGAATGGGATTTCTCTTTTTGAGGGTCTGTCTTAGAATTTTTTTCCATGGTTGTGATAAAATTTCAAAGTAAATAGGGAGAGCTGATGCAGAAATGAACACAGCAAGAGGTTGAAAATGAAATGTTATTGATGAAGATTAGAAGGTTTGAAGATGTTGTAAAAAGTGTGTAAGGAAAAGAATTGAAGTATTTATAGGAGCCATCTAAGAATGTTGAAGGAGTTGAACGGGCGAGCAATGACGGTTCATGGGCTTTTCGAGAACTGTGTTGACAAGACCTCTTACAACCTTTCTGCCGTATCATTTAATGATCTCATGTGGCTGACGCCACAACGAGGATATCGAAGAGGCAAGAATTCAGGATCGTTTCTTATCATTTTATTCTAATAAACGTGAGGACTATCTATATACAACCAAAATCGGGGAGTCCGATCCTGAGACCGATGTGGCACTCCATGCCTGACCTCGAGAATCTCGTAGCGGAATTTGATGTTTTACCCCCAGGTACACCCCACGAGGGAGCATATAAGAGGTTTATTGTGGTCAAACTCGGAGCAATACAAATCCATAATCGTCATGGAAAGGAAAGAAATTCACAAGGACACGTGGTTAAAAGTTGACAAGGTCTGCAAGAATAGTACAAGTCCGTACTGAGCCATTATACAGTTGTACCAATAGCATTTCATTGTCATAATTAGAAATGTACTATGTTGGGATTCCCCCTCCTATATAAAGGGGACCCCTGTCATTTTGTAACATATATGAATATTGAATACAATAGAACATTCTTTTGCTTTTCTTGCTTAAACGTGCTCCGCAATTACTCTATAGATTTATTGCTCTTTACTTGTTTTCTTCATTAATTGTTCTTCATTTATTGCCCGTCATTAGCCTTAAAAGGCGATCCCCGAGATTCCCCAATATCATTATTTCTTCATCGATTTCTCATTATTGGCTGCCCTAGCTAGACCTCAAGGCCCCCATGTTCCAGCCAGCTCGAGGCCCAGCTCTGTAACAACATCGGTTTGCATATCTTACTTTTCTAACTCACACATAGAACTTCCAATCTAATAAGTAGTATTAAGATAAATCACGTATTTTAACCACAAAATAATGTATAATTGTTAATACCGTTTTCAAGGTAAACACTTCTCTTCTTAGGACTTAACTTTATTATTGCAGGCATTGGAGAATTTTATGAAATGAGGCAGCCCCCTCCCGGGGTAAATATCAAACCTCTAATTTCAAAGCCAAAAAAAGAACAATAAGAGAAAAAGGCCTTCGAAGTTCAAGGATACCCCGAACAAGGCGGAGCCCGCTCGGAGGCGCAAGAAAGGCGTCGTTATTAATGTGGACGTAGACTCTGTCCATTAGCTTATGGATGATGAAGGCGACGAGGTGGAGGGTTCGTCTTTGGTGGCCCGAGCTAGAAAATCCACCAAGGCTGCCAAACTTGTTGAAACCGAAACCCCTATCCGCGAAGAAGGGACTTCGAAAGAGGAGAAGCACGAGGGCCACGCGTCGCCTGGCGTTGTGATCGTTTGCTAATCTTCTGGTGGTACTCAAAATGGAACAAATTCTGGAGCTCCTGTGCTCAATCAGAGTGCCTTGGAGGATCCCCCCGAGGTCGTGAAAGCAGGTCATTCCCCGTCGCTCCCAGCCTATTCCGAGGATGCTATTAGAGATGCTCGGAACCTGAAGACGCCCAAGTTAGGTGGACTCCGAAGTGACGACGACCATTTTTAAGGTTTCTTTGCCGAGGTCGATGAAGCTGATCTTGCTGATGCATCCTCGACCCTTGAAGAGGCCGAACGTCTTTTATCCAGTATGTTCTGTCGCGCTCCCTTTTCCTTCCTCTCAGAATATCGGGTTTATGACATTAGTTGGGACAACTCTTTCCTTTTGGGAAAGGGGTTTGCATGTTTTTAAGAGTCGCCACCTAATGATTTTAACGGTGCGTTAGGGCACCTAAGGGGTTCAATTATAACTATGTTGCTAACTAGAGATTTGGGTAAGGGCTTGAAATTATCCTAAAGGGAAGGTGTTAGGCACCCCTCAGGATCCACAAGTGTGGTTCCCGGCCAAATGGTTTCGTGAATTTTTACAACTAGAAAATAACAAGTAAAGGCTCAAATAAGAGGGGATTTAAATCTTAAGCATGTAGATGCTTAGATAACAGTAGAGATGATTACGTACTACCGTATACAGGTGTACTAGGTTTATAATAATATGGATCACATCATTGCAATACCTGGTAATCACTCCTCGAAGAGGGGCTACACGTGGTATTAGCGCACCGGTCATCATATCCATATTCTACCCTCCCCACCCCATGAAGGTAATTAAAGCGTGTGTTGGTCACGAATTCTATTGCGTGCTATTACCCATCCCATCCTACCAGTCCCGGAGGAGACTAGGACTACTATCCTAAAAGGAAGTACTAGGTTGACCCCTAAGTTTAAAGAACAAGAATCTAAGCGACAAACAATGACAATTAGGACTTCAGATAAGGGAAAACAAATAAGACAGATACGAGGCCCAAGTATTGCTCCATAGATTATGCACATGATTAGCAAGACTCAAATGCAAGTAAGGCTTTATTAACTTCATACCCTAAGGCATGATATCTAGGTTAGAATGCAATAGTGAGCCAGCTTTATTACTGATTTCAGAAGATGAATTTTATCTGTTTCTTACTGATTATAACCACTAATAGTCAAGAAGCAGGTATTAAGGAGTATGCTTCAAGTTTTAATAGATTTAACACCTAAAGCTTACGTAAGCGTATGACAATACTCAGTAACTATCCAGATTGTTAAAGAAACTGTTACAAGTTAGTTTGCCTAAACATGCTGTACTTAGGTGGTGCAAAATACAGAACTATTACCAGTTGTTTGGAAACATGGTGAAATTATTTTTTGGGGCCTTTTTCATGCAATCAATAGTTAAACTAGGTGTTGAATGAGGTCCTAAGACATGATATCTAATATGCACACATAGGGATGCAGAATGGGTGATATGCAAAATTCCTAAGCAGGATTTCTAAATGCATGAAGTCGCAGTTATTGGATCATGCTATGCAACAAGTATGAGGATGACGTATTTATTAGCGCATTATTATCCTAAGTATGATTCCTAGATGTACCACAACATTACAACTATATTATAACTGGTTTACATGAATAACAGGTTTATATTATCATTTAATCCTAGAGCATGATTACTATATGATAATGCCATAATAGGATGCTGCAACAGTAAACATGTACCTAAGGAACAGGATATCTAATGCATGATATGCTCGCATACAATCAGCCTTAAGCATGAATTTCTAGTGCACACGTAAATACTGTAAAAATATAAAGCATGGTATCTACCCCTTAACATGGATAATCTATATAACTACCCTCCCCTTTCCACTATCCATTCCCAAATATTTGTGTACAAATTATTACATGCGGGGAATTATGAATTACACAGCCAAAAGAAAAATAAGAAGTTAATTCAATAGGGAGCCTTAAATTAGGTCCAAATCTTCCAAACCTCAATGCCTTTGGTGTTTCATAGCCTTTCATAGTCCGGGTGTGTCAAAGCTTCCTAAGGACCTCAAGGGCTGCCTGAAAGTGCTCACACCCAAACATAGCCAAAGAGTTCAACATGTGCAGTGTGGGAAGTGCCAGCCTTGTGTGTCAGAGTTCAGAGGGGACTCAAAGGATCCTCAAAGCAGTGCTCACACGAAGGGGGCTGAACTTAGACTTCTAAGAGTATATGTGAGAGTGCTTTTTATTTTTTTAGAAAGGGTTTAAGTAAGAAACAATTTTGAGAAAGGGTAAGTAAGAAAACAGTTTTGAAAGAGGAAATGGAAGCTTCACATCACAAAATGGACCAAGCATAGTCCAACAATCAATAAGAGGGGTAATGGGATTTGAGGAACAAATACAGAGTATGTGAGGGCAGACATGTAGCAGGCAGATACACATATAGACATACAATCAGAAACTCCTAAGGGTCTGGAGGATTAGGGGTAGAGTAAATTAATAGGTTAGATTAACCCTTAAAACAACTAAGTCCATTGTTAAACTAATGTACCAGTCATAGGCATGTAAGAAGTAGGTGCTAAGTATAAAAAATCATGCTGGCCATAAACAAATAAAGCCTAATTTAACATTCAGAGGGGAGTCCAGGATCCTAGATACATGTTGAATAATAAGTAAAAGCAAAGCATGCTGAATTACAATAGTAGTAAAAACATTTTGGTTTGGGGACTGAAATCTAAATTAGAACATACCAATGAAGTGAAGAAAGGAGTAACACAAATAGGAATGTAGGAGATGCACAACGGTTAGCCTTGGCTTGTAGCCGACTAACTTATAATAGTAGTAGTTAGCATAGAAGAGAGAGTAGAGAGTATTTTTAATTTTGAGAGAGATATTTTCAATAGATTAGTTCGTGTGTGTGTTCGTGAAAGACTAGAGTATTTATAGTTTTGAAAACGAGTAGTGGAAATAAGGTAAGGATTAATAGTCTAACATAATTTTAGAAATAATATTCAATCAGAATCAATCAAAGACCTGGACTCCCTTTCATTAGGGAGTCATAATTCAAATGGCACAATTAGAGTTAAATAAGGAAAATAATCAACTATAAAACTGACCTTTACCATAAAGGGAGTAGTAAGGTATATAACAAGCAATTAAGTCTAGGTACATAACACATAATTAGGGAGAGTATATGTCAGACAATTAGCAGCATATTTGTGCACATAAATAGGGTATAGTACAACTTAGTTCTAAAAATTAGTCACAAGAATCACAGATGGGATTGAAAATCATAGGAACTCAACGCTAACTAAGGAAAGTATCACACAGACATGGAATCAATTCGAAAATTAGTACATAGTTACAAGGAAAATACACAAAGTCACACATTTAGTGATGATATCACAGGTCTAAGGAGTTCACACAAAAATTAGTATAAATTATTGTGTGAACAATCAATAAGGCAAATAGTAAGACCTATTAATCATTAAATAACATGTATTGAGAAAAACCAGAGAAACCCTAAGCAAGTATTTGGATAATCAATAGAAAATCGAAACCCTAACAACAAAATTACGATAAGAAGTATAGAACTTTGAGAGAATCCAGAAGAACATGTAGATAAATAATACGGACATAAACCTTAAAAATAAGGGTTTCATATGAATACTTTAGAGTAAAAGAGAATATTTAAGAAGAACGTTTAAAAAACACATACTCGGAATCAATATTAATACAAAAATCAGAAGATCAAACGTTTAAAAAGGGGTCAAGAAACCCTAATTCTCAAAAATGCAGAATCGTTTGAAAAGCATTGGGGCCTTTAGAGAAAAATGGGTGAAATCCTCAGGATGAATATAGATCTTTCATAGGTCTAAGAAGATCGGAAGATCTTAGAACTAGGGTTTCCAGAGTAAACCCAAAAAGAGAAAAGAGACTTAAATATTACCGGCGTTTGGCCGGATAATGCAAGGACCTCACTCGAATGGCCAGAGGAGGCCGGAAAACATGGCCTGAGACCAGAGATGGGAGTGTACTGCCTCAGGGTCGCTTGGAATCCTCCATCGGTGACACAGACATGAAAGGCGGAGCCATTGGGTTGAGGAGAGGTGATAACCTCATAGTTTCCGGCAAGAGAGGTAGCCGGAGAAGGAGAGGCAGAGCTCGAAGAAGGGGGAAGGTTATAGAGAGAGTCTCAGAGAGAGAGATAGACGGTTGAGTTATGAATGGGGGGGGGGGGG
>MDKI01121067.1:0-33485 GCA_005239505.1 Nicotiana paniculata
TTCAATAAGTAGTTTAAGCAAGTCCCTGTGGGTTCGACATTCGATTTAACATTATATTACTTGTTACGACCACGTATATTTGCGTGTGCGGTTTGGGACCAACAGGACTTTCCCTTAAATTCACAGCTGTTCGATAATCCATAAATTCTTCCGGTTTAATAATTTAAAACAACAAAAGGAATAAAATAGTTTATACACTTCCCTAAAACCCTAGAGTCAACCGTCGTGAGCATCTACAAACAATACAACATACTACTATTTCTTTACTACAAACAGTTCTAGGACATGATATCAAATAATCGGATAAGAAGGGAAAAAGAGCATGCTGCGGACGCCAAACAGCTACCTCAAAATCCCGAACAAAGCTCCAAGAGAATGCAAAAACAGCTAGCGCTCAAACCCAGCACCTGAATCCGCACACATGGTGCAGAGAGTAATCTGAGTACGCCAACTTAGTAGTAATGAAAGTAAATAATGTCTAAGGCAACGAAACACGTAAAAGCAGTCATAAATGCACAAATATGAACTCATTCTTTCAGAAAACACAGATACGATGCCTTATAACATTTAGAAGTCAATCTCAGTGAAATATCATTTGAAAATGTGCAGTATACAGTGAGGAATAGCAGTAAACAGCCCCCAAGGGGTCCAAACAGGTCGGCACAAGGCCCCAGACATGGCGTACAGCCCAAAATATAATAATAGTCTTAAAATATGAATATCATATGAAGTAGAATCAAATACGCAACTTAATAGTTTCCATGGGACGGACCAAGTCACAATCCCCCAACCATGCGCGCCACACACTCGTCATCTAGTATGTGCACCACTCCAAATAGTAATTTAAATGTGAAGTCCGGGGTTTCGTACCCTTAGGACAGGATTTACAGTCATTACTTACCTCAAACTGGCCAAACGACTAATCCGCGATGCCTTTGCCTCTTGAATCGGCCTTCAATTGCTCCGAATCTAACAAAAACCAGATTAATATCATCAATATATGCTAAAGGAACAAAGCCCACTCGAAAATTATCAAATTACATCAAAAATCTCGAAATTGGCCAAATCCGACCCCCGGGCCCACATCTCTGAATCCGATTAAAATCATAAAAACTAGAATCCTTACACTCTCACGAGTCCATACATACCAAATATATCAAAATCCGACGATAAATGACCCCTCAAATCCTTAAATCAAAGTCTCAAATTTCCAAGCCCTAACCCCCTCAAATTATACCATTAAATTCCACTAATTCCATGCTTAATCAGTTACATACCAACATAGAATCGAGTTTTAGGTCCAAAAAACTTATCTCCACGGAAATCCCTTGAATCCCTCTTCAATTTGCTCCCAAAAGTCTCAGCCCGTATGAAAATATGATGAAAAATGCCTAAAATTCGCGAAGGCAAGTATTTATATTTTTTGCCCAGGGGTTCCGCATCTGCGGTCCAACTTTCGCATCTGCGGCCCCCGCACCAGCGACCAAAGGTCTGCATCTGCGGACTTCACTTAAAGCCCTCTTTCCGCACTTGCGATCCAACCGCCGCACCTACGGGCTCGCAGGTGCGACTCACCTTTCACACCTGCGATGCAGCCCCATCCAACCAACCTCCGCACCTGCGATGACCAAAGCGCAATTACGATAGCCGCACCTGCGACCACCCTTCCGCAGGTGCGGAAAACCAGAACAACAACACACCAGCAGAATTTCCAACGTTCAAACTCTTCGACGGCCATCCGAAGTCATCCCGAGCCCCTCGGGGCCCCAACCAAAAATATAAATACCTTATATAACATCACCCAAACTTAGTCTAACCCTCGGAACACTCAAAATATCATCAAAACACCAATTTAATCCATGATTCAAGCCTAAGGATTCCTAATCTTCCGAAATTCTCCAACGATGTTGAAACCAACCAAAACACGTCCGAATGACTTGATAATTTGCACACACATCCAAAATGACGCTACGATCATGTTCCAACTTCCGTAATTCCATTCCGACCCTGATAGTTATTTTTCCAGAGTGCCAAAAACTAAATTTCGCCAATTCAAGCCTAATTCTACTCCGGACCTCCGAATGACATTCCGAACACACTCCTAAGTCACAAATCACCTAATGAAGCTATCCGAGCCACCAAACCCCTATTCCGAGATCTTTTACCTAATAGTCAACTTTTGGTTGACTTTTCTAACCGTAAGGCCAACTTAAGAGACTAGTATCTCATTTCACACCACGACTACTCCGAACCCGAACCAACCGACTCAAAACGACATAATTAGGCTAAGAAACATACGATAAAGCAGAAACAGGGGAAACATGGCTAAAACAAACGTCCGTTCTCGAATGGGTCTAGAAACATATCTTAAATAAGGGAGGATATCTGCTCCACATCTCCCGCTCGGTCTCCTAGGTGGCCTCCTCCACCGGCTGCCCTCTCCACTGCACTTTCACTGAAACTATATCCTTAGACCTCAACCTTCTGACTTGACGACCCAAAATAGCCATCGGCTCTACCTCGTATGACATATCACCCTCAAGTTGAACCGTATTGAAGTCCAAAACATGAGACAGGTCACCAACATACTTTTGAAGCATGGAAACATGAAACACCGGATGAACACTCAATAAGCTGGGTGGCAAAGCAAGTCTATAAGCCACCTCTCCAACTCTCTGAAGTACCTCAAAAGGCCCAATGAACTGGGGACTCAACTTGCCCCTCTTCCCGAACCGCATATCACCCTTCATGAGTGACACCTTCAGTAGAACCTTCTCCCCAACCATGAAAGACACATCTCGGACCTTTTGGTCCGCATAACTCTTCTGCCTAGACTGCGCCGTGCGAAGCCGCTCCTGAATCAACTTCACCGTATCCAACGCATCCTGTACCAAGTCTGTGCCCAATAGCCTAGCCTCACCCGGCTCAAACCAACCAATCGGAGATCTACACCTCCTACCATATAAAGCCTCATACATAGCCATATGGATACTCGACTGATAACTGTTTTATATGCAAACTCCGCGAGTGCCAGAAACTGGGCTCATGAACCCCCGAAATCAATGACACACGCACGCAACATGTCCTCCAAAATCTGAATAGCACGCTCTGACTTTCCGTCCGTGTGAGGATGAAATGTTATGCTCAACTCGACCTGAGTACCCAATTCTCTCTGCACGGCCCTCCAAAACTGAGATGTGAACTGAGTACCTCTGTCAGAAATGATAGAACCTGGGACACCATGCGACCGGACAATCTCCCTGATATAAATCTCAACTAACCTCTCCGAAGAATAAGTAGTACCAACAGGAATGAAGTGCGCGGACTTGGTCAGCCGATCCACAATAACCCATATAGCATCAAACTTCCTTGAAGTCCGTGGGAGCCCAACTACAAAATCCATGGTGATCCTCCCCCACTTCCACTCCGGAATATCTAACCTCTGATGCAACCCACCTGGCCTCTGGTGCTCATACTTGACCTGCTGGCAGTTGAGACACCGAGCTACAAACTCAACAATATCCTTCTACATCCGCCTCCACCAGTAATGTTGTCTCAGATCCTGATACATATTCGCGGCACCTGGATGGTTGGAATATCGTGAGCTATGGGTCTCCGCTAGAATCAACTCTCGAAGTCCATCCACATTAGGCATGCATATCTAACCCTGCATCCGCATAACTCCATCATCGCCAATAACTACATCCCTGGCATCACCTCGCCGAACCCTATCCTGAAGAATGAGCAAGTATGGGTCATCATACTGCCGCTCTCTGATCCGGCCATAAAGAGAAGACCTGGAGGCTACACAGGCCAATACCCGGCGGGGCTTTGATAGATCCAATTTCACCAACTGACCCGCTAAGGCCTGAACGTCAAGTGCTAAAGGTCTCTCTACTGCTGGAAGATATGCTAGACTCCCCAAACTCTCTGCTCTGCGACTCAAGGCATCGGCCACTACATTGGCCTTCCCCAGATGGTATAGGATAGTGATATCATAGTCCTTGAGAAGCTCCAACCATCTCCTCTGACGCAAATTCAGATCCTTCTGCTTAAACAGATGTTGCAGACTACGGTGATCACTGAAAACCTCACAATGCACTCCATACAAATAATGACGCCAAATCTTCAAGGCGTGAACAATGGCTGCTAGCTCGAGGTCATGCACTAGGTAATTATTCTCACGAGTCTTCAACTGGCGCGAGGCATAGGCAATCACCCTACCCTCCTGCATCAAAACACAACTGATGCCTATCCTCGAGGCATCACAATATACGTGTAAGAACCTGAAGCTGATGGCAATACTAATACTAGAGCTAAGATCAATACAGTCTTGAGCTTCTGAAAGCTCTCCTCACACTCGTCCGACCACCTGAACGGAGCACCCTTATGGGTCAATTTGGTCAAGGGCGAAGCAATAGAAGAAAATCCCTCCCCAAAGCGATGGTAATACCCCGCCAAACCAAGGAAGCTCCTAATCTCTGTAGCTGAGGGTGGTCTGGGCCAACTCTGCACCACCTCTTATCTTCTTCAGATCAACCTGAATACCCTCACTGGACACCACGTGCCCCAAGAAAGATAATGAGCCAAGCCAAAACTCACACTTGGAGAACTTTGCATAAAATTTCTCCTTCCTCAATATCTGTAAAACCACTCTCAAATGCTGAGCGTGCTCCTCCTGGCTATGAAAAAACACCAGGATGTCATCAATGAACACAATAACAAAGGAATACAAATACGGCTGAAACAAGTTGTTCATCAAATACATGAACGATGTTGGGGCATTGGTCAGCCCAAAAGACATCACCATAAACTCATAGTGACCATAACGAGTCCTGAAAGTTGTCTTGGGAATATCAGAATCTCGAATCATCAGCTGATGATACCTCGATCTCAAGTCGATCTTAGAGAACACCCTGTCTCCCTGAAGCTGGTCAAAAAAATCATCAATACGAGGCAGATGATACTTATTCTTGATTGTAACCTTGTTCAACTGCCTGTAGTCAATACACATTCTCATGGAACCATCCTTCTTCTTCACAAACAACACTAGTGCACCCCAAGGTGACACACTAGGCCGAATGAACCCCTTATATATGAGTTCCTGAAGTTGCTCTTTCGATTCCTTCAACTTCGATGGTGCCATACGATAAGGTGGAATAGAAATAGGCTGAGTGCCTGTCACCAGATCAATATCCCTGTCAGCTGGCATGCCTGGCAGGTCTGCAGGAAACACGTCCGGAAAGTCACGGACCACAGTAACAGAATCAATAGTGGGAATCTCAACACTGACATCTCTCAAAAAATCCAAATACGATAAACACCCCTTATCTACCATATGTTGGGCCTTCAGGTAGGAAATCACCCTACTAGGCACATACTCAATAGAACCTCTCCACTCAACCCTCGGAAATCCTAGCATGGCTAAGGTCACGGTCTTAGCGTGACAATCAAGAACAGCATGACACGGATATAGCCAATACATGCCCAATATCACATCAAAATCAACCATGCTAAGCAACAACAGGTACACTCGGGTCTCCAGACCCCCAATAGATATCACACATGACCAATGCACGCGGTCCACAACAATAGTATCGCCCACCGGAGTCGACACATGAACCGACGTAACTAGATACTCACGGGGCATATCTAGAAAATGGGCAAAATATGATGAAACATAGGAATACGTAGAACCAGGGTCAAATAAGGCCAAAGCATCTCGGCGACAGACGGAGACAACACATGTGATCACTGCATCTGAGGCCATAGCATCTGGCCTGGCTGGAAGTGCATACGAGCCTGACCTCCACCTGCACGACCTCCCCCTCTAAGGCGTCCCCTAGCGATCTGACCCCACCTTTAGTTGTCTGGACGGGTGGTGAAGTAACTGAAGTTGAAGTCGAGGGCTGACCCCTCTGATGAGAAGACTCACCAAGGCGACGAGGGCACTGCCTCCATACATTTCCAAACTTTCCACACTCGAAATAACTCCCTGGAGCTGGAGACGGGGACTGAAAGAAACCCCTGGCACCGGAATAGCCACTAGAAGAACCATGCATAGAGGAACCCTGAACTGATGGTGCTCGAGATGCACTCTGGGCTGGAAGGGAACTGAATGAAGAATGGACCAAATGAGAACTACGGGGACCATGCCCCGAAGATGCACCACTATAGGCTGGGCGGACTGGCTGAGGAGGCCTGAACGAACGGCCTCTACCATGCTGAAACTATCCTCTGGAAGGAGCACCGCTAAAACTACCAGATCCATGAGGATTCTTGACCTCCCTCTCCTATCGCTCCTCGTGGCGAACTGACTCAATATCTCAAGCAATATCAACAACCTTCTCGAAAGTATCACATGAAACTCTATCTCTGGTCATCAGAATACGGAGCTGATAAGCGAGGCCATCCACGAACCTCCTAATCATCTCTCTCTCAGTAGGGACTGACTCGGTGGCATGACGGGCTAGCTCTGAAAACCTCATCTCATACTGCATCGCTGTCAACTCACCCTGGTGCAGCTGCTCTAAGAAGAGAGTGGAGAATTGCTACCAAGTAAGGGGTGTTGCACTAACAGCCCTACGCCTCTCATAAGACTCCCACCAAGTAAAAGCAGCCCCTGAGAACTGGAAGGTAGTAAATGAGACCCCACTGGTCTCCAGTATCCCTGCAGTACGAAGCATCCTCTGACACATGTCCAAGAAACCCTGGTCATCCTCACCCTCAGCACCACTGCATGTGGGAGGCTGAAGTCTACCAAATCTCTCCAACCTGCGCTGCTCATCGTCTGGTATGACTGGATTCACAAAATCCTGAGTTGGGGCAACTGGCTGGGCTGGAACTGCCTTTGGGGTCTGAAGCCCCTGAATAACCTGCTCAGGTGTACGGGTAGCTGGAGTCTGAGTGCCTCCCCCGGCCTGAGAAGTAGTAGCAGTTGAAGAAACAGCGACTGCCTTTGCAAGACTGGTGCACAAAGTCAAAATTTAAGCCAAAGTCTCCTGAAGTCCTGGAATCACAATAGGCATTGTCGGTGCTTGCGCGGGTCTCGCTAGAACATCTACGGAGGGGACCTGATCCTGAACAGTAGGTGGATCCACAGGTACTACCGCGGCTGCTGCGCGGGCCGCACCCCTCCCTCTACCACGGCCTCGGCACTGTCTCGACCTCTCACTGGTCTAGCTGGTGTCTGGTCACCCTGATCGGTAGCGCAAGTCCTCACCATCTGTGAGAGAATGAAAACAACAGAAGTTTAGTTTTCAGGAATCAACAGATTCGCATGACAGAATTCAAGAATGTGAGATTTTTCCTAAGGGTTCTGTAGCCTCTCGAAGATAAGTACAGACGTCTCTGTACCGATCCGCAAGACTCTACTAAACCTGCTCATGACCGGTGAGTCCTATGTAATCTAGGGCTCTGATACCAACTTGTCACAACCCCAAATCCTAAGCCGGTCGTGATGGCGCCTATCATGATACTAGGCTAGCCAATTTACTGTGAAATAACATAAGGACTTTCCCTTAAATTCACAACCGTTCGATAATCCATACAATTCTTCCGGTTTAACAGTTTAAAGCAACAAAACAAATAAAATAGTTTATACACTTCCCCAAAACCCTGGAGTCAACCGTCATGAGCATATACAAACAATACAACGTACTACTATTTATTCACTACATTAGTTCTAGGAAATGATATAATATAATGCCAAACAACTACCTTAAAATCCCGAATAAAGCTCCAAGCAATGCGAAAAAAGCTAGCGCTCAAACCCAGCACTTGAATCTGCACACAAGGTGCAGGGAGTAATGTGAGTACGCCAACTCAGTAGTAATGAAATTAAATAATGTCTAAGGAAACGAAACACGTAAAATCAGTCATAAATGCACAGAAATGAACTCCTTCTTTCAGAAAACACAGATACGATGCCTTATAACATTTAAAAGTCGATCTCAGTAAAATATCATTTGAAAATGTGCCTTCTCACAAATTCCATAGAAGTCAAGATAATTTAATATAGGAATGATAGAAATCATAAATAGTCTCTAGGGAAAAAACATATATCATAAATCGCCCCTCGGGCATAACATCCCTCAGAATCAGTCACTCAGCATGCCTCACCATTACTCGGTATCAGCCCCTCGGTCAACCTCACAGCCAATCATGCCTCCCAATCACTCGTCACTCGGCACTCGCACTCAGTAGGTACCTGCGCTCACTGGGGGGTGTACAGACTCCAGAGGGGTCCTACAGCCCAAGCGCTAATATCAAGCCATCTCGTGGCATAATCACTCAGTCTCTCAGCCTCTCACATATCATAAACAGTGCAACATGTTGTGGCGTGCATCCCGATCCCATAGTATCCTCTCAACATAGGCACTCGGCCTCACTCATTTAAAAATCTCTCAAAGCCACTCGGGCTATCAAATAAACGGGGTACTCGACCCAAAGTATCATTTCATATCACAAAATTAGTGTAAATGAGACTAAGTTTCGAAATAAGTTAAACAGGAAATGGATGAGTGTATATCATAAGTTAACACAGTGAGGAATAGCAGTAAACAGCCCCCAAGGGGTCCAAACAGGTCGGCACAAGGCCCTAGACATGGCGTACAGCCAAAAATATAATAATACTCTTAAAACATGAATATCATATGAAGTAGAATCAAATACGCAACTTAATAGTTGCCACGCGACTGACCAAGTCACAATCCCCCAACCGTGCGCGCCACACACTCGTCATCTATTTTGTGTGCCACTCCCAACAGTGATAAAAATGTGAAGTCCGGGGTTTCATACCCTCAGGACAGGATTTACAGTCATTACTTACCTCAAACTGGCCAAACTACTAATCCGATGCCTTTGCCTCTTGACTCGGCCTCCAATTGCTCTGAATCTAACCAAAACCAGATTAATATCATCAATATATGCTAAAGGAACAAATCCCACTCAAATTATCAAATTACATCAAAAATCCCGAAATTGGCCAAATGCGACTCCCGAGACCATGTCTCGGAATCCGATAAAAATCACAAAACTAGAATCCTTACACTCTCACGAGTCCATACATACCAAATATATCAAAATCCGACGACAAATGACCCCTCAAATCCTTAAATCAAAGTCTCAAATTTCCAAGCCCTAAACCCCTCAAATTATACCATTAAATTCCACTAATTCCATGCTTAATCAGTCAAATACCAACATAGAATCGAGTTTTAGGTCCAAGAAACTTACCTCCACGGAAATCCCTTGAAATCCCTCTTCAATTTGCTCCCATAAGCCTCAGCCCATATGAAAATATAATGAACAATGCCTAAAATTCGCGAAGGCAAGTATTTATATTTTTTGCCCAGGGGTTCCACATCTACGGTCCAACTTCTGCATCTGCGACCCCCGCACCAGCGACCAAAGGTCCGCATCTGCGGACTTCACTTAAAGACCTCCTTCCGCACTTACAGGCTCGCAAGTGCGACTCACCTTCCGCACCTGCGATACAACCCCATCCAACCAACCTCTGCACCTGTGATGACCAAAGTGCAACTGCGATGGACGCACCTGCGACCACCTTTCCGCATGTGCGGAACAGCAGAACAGCAACACACCAGCAGAATTTTCAACTTTCAAACTCTCCGACGGCCATCCGAAATCATCTCGAGCCCCTCGGGGCCCCAACCAAAATTACAAATACCTTATATAACATCACACGAACTTAGTCAAACCCTCGGAACACTCAAAATATCATCAAAACACCAATTTAATCCATGATTCAAGACTAAGGATTCCTAAACTTCCAAAATTTTCCAACGATGCCGAAACCAACCAAAACACGTCCGAATGACCTGAAAATTTGCACACACATCCAAAATGATGCTACGATCCTGTTCCAACTTCTAGAATTCCATTCCGACCCTGATAGCTAATTTTCCACTGCCGACCGGAAATTGCCAAAAACTAAATTTCGCCAATTCAAGCCTAATTCTACTCCGGACCTCCGAATGACATTCCGAACACACTCCTAAGTCCCAATTCACCTAATGAAGCTATCTGATACACCAAATCCCCATTCCGATATTGTTTACCTAATAGTCAACTTCCGATTGACTTTTCTAACCATAAGGCCAACTGAAGAGACTAAGTGTCTCATTTCACACCACGACCAATCCGAACTCGAACCAACCTACTCAACACGACATAATTAGGCTAATCAACACGCGATAAAATATAAACAGGGGAAACAGGTCTAAATCTTACGGAACGACCGGTCGTGTAGTTACATGCCATAACTGCGGAATTCCCATGTTAGGGTTCACTATGTTTATCTTGCATTGATCTGTTGATTTGACTATATCCTCTTGTCTAGCCATAACTAGGCTCTTCCTGAATCAACTACTAACTACTCGTTGGCCCATTCTCATATCAATATTCCGCGTTATCTTTCTTGGGGTTGTTTCATTTGCCTTAACTTACGTCTCGCACTGGCTCCTTATTTATCAATAACATCTCGGAAAGGAACCTTTACTTCCTTTTCTTTATGTCGTGTTTGCATTATGTTATGCAATCGTAGCATATACGTAGGAGCTGAATAAGTGTAGTCTTATTCCTTTTTCATTTTTACTGCATTCTTCCTTTACCATTCCATGATTACTAGAACCACTTAATTCTGACTTCATACCACATCACTATGTATTCCCTCTTTTAGGGGTGTACTAACATTTAGTGCTACGATGATATACGTATAAATGGTTTACCTCTTCATCTTTGGCGTATTTTCACATCATCGATGACCCTTACTCGCCTTGCGGTAATCCTTCTGCACTAAGGATAACGTAATTCCTTACTCACGAGGATGACACTTAGTGTAACTGGCACATACAGTCCCTTGAGCTTAACTTTGCTCACACTGCTTGCTTTAGAGAAGAGTCTTCCTGAATGATCATTCTCTGAATTTCTCGTGAATCTTCCTCTGTTGTCCATTCTATTATCATCGAAGCGCAATCTAAAATTCTCATGATGCCGACCGTTATCAAGTCACCTAGTACCTAATTCATGTTTATTTTATCTTGTTTACCAATCCATAATGATTTCTATTACTCTGGGGTCTAACTTTACCTTTTGGTAATCGCATTGGAATCATGAACTTATTGCTCAAAATGAGGATATGACTTTATGGCCTATACTCTTTTGTTGTCTCAAGGCATGTCACCTCTCGTATTTTCCTTCACTTGACTATAGACTCTGTAATACTGTTATTTTTTTTATCTACCGTTATCATCCATGTATCACATCTTATTAACAATGCTTGATTAACTCTCTTCTTATTTCCCTACTAACATTTTTGTCTGTCACTTTATTCTGAAAACTTCAACAAGACTTTTATTTGCTTTTAGCTCCCCTTGCTCCATCCACTAGCTCTTCGAGTTGCCTAACATTCTCTCTATACTAGGGATGAGAGCCACACTAAGGTAATATTTATCCCTTCCAGGATTCCAGTGCCTATCTTTGTAGTACTCATATCTAGTTTTACTATTTTATAGTGCACCATCTGGGTGTCTCACAAGGAGATCTATTAGCATATTCGCAATATCCTTCGGAAATGTCAACAAACGCAAGCAATCCATTCACCAATTTGGGTTACCCTAACCCCAGCCGGATCCTAATATCTCGTCCTTTTCTTAACTACACCTGTTAGGCCCCATAGGGCACAACTGAAATAGGTGTGACCAATTGTACATACCTCTATTACTGTTGAAGGTAACTCAAAATGGTTATATCTCTCTTCCTGAATTGTAGATAATGTTGATCTCTACTAACTAGGTACCTCGTACCCTTCTTCACCTTTCTTCTTTTACTTATTAAACTTGTACCTTCTGATTCTTACATTGCTTTTTACCATAAGAGTGGATAGATATTCTTGCCTTAGGGATCCTTACCAAGAAGCTTACACCTTTCAGTACACAGATGATCTGCTGAAGACCTCACATTTACTTATCATAAGAATCATGCAGAATTGAGTTCCTCTGACTCAACTCTTCCACAACCACATGCAATCTCTTACCAACTGTCTTTCTGAATGTAGGCATCGTCTTACTACGAATAAAATAGAATTTAGGAATTTGAATTCCTACGACTGAGCTCTACCACACGATCTAGAGTAAGAAAAAATAGTGACAGTCCAAAATGCACTGTAGCCTCCTGCTTATAAGTGTGGTGCACAACACACCCATAAACAAGACTCCACTAGACACGGCTTGCAGATGTCCCTAGGAGATAACTGCTTTGATACCACTTTTCTCCCCAAACCGAAGGGTCATGACGGGCACCCGGTGCCTTACTCAACCGAGAACCAACGTAACATATCTTTCTTATTGTACTATCATTGGTAACAGGGACAACATGGCCACAACTCGTAGTAGATAATTATCAGTGCGAAAGCACTGTATCAATGAACCATCTTTCTTAAAACATGGATACATATGGGCCGTCAAGGCCTCTGACATACTGTACAAAATGAACCTCTGTCTACAAAGCCTCTAAGAGTATTTGACATCAATGGGACAGAGTACCGTCCTACCCATAAGTCTTTAGCAAAATTCTGACACGATGACTCATAGACTCGGCTGCACTCCGAATGAGGTGGAGTCTTACCGATCCTTCTTTGAATGCTAACCTCGTCTACTATGAGGGCTCGTCAAACTGATTGTCTATACCTGCATGTATGAATGCAGCGTCCCCAACAAAAGGATGTCAGTATGAATAATGTACCGAGTATGTAAGGCACACAAATAAGTATATAAAAGACGTGGAAGAAATATGGAGTAAATGACTCAACCTATAAGTCTGGATAACTCTGTAAATCATGAAATACTTATAGCGTCATGCATATGCGTATGAATGTCATGTTGTTCATAGGTACATGTGTTCATAACCTCATCAAGTCTCTGAGGGCATCTTATCGTATCATCTCGGCCACTGTGGGCAAAATCATCAATGTATACCAGCTGATCAGGTGGTGGTGTGTATATAACACCGTAACCTTTTCCATATCACATATACATATATATATATATATATATATACGCGTATATAAATACATATGGTCATGGGTCAATGAACATGTATAAATGAATGCAATGCATGAAAAGTAAGTCAATAAAATCTCTCGGAACGTCATAAGACCATTATGCCTTTGATTAATATCATGAAGTAAACTTTATCAACTTACGTATTTTTTGAGACCCATGAACAGATGATAGAATAATAGGACACATGGGGAATCAAGAACATAGGCATCTCTAGCTTTTTTATGAATAGAGTCATTTATAAAAGTTGTGCATTTGCTCGTCTTGTTTGTATCGTATTGATCATTCCAAAAGGAAAGAAAGGATAGCCTTAACATACCTGATTCGATTCTCTTGACAATCCCTCTAACACATGTCTTTTTCAAAAACACGTAGTGGCGAATCGAAGTAGGGAAAAATCCGTATTATATTCCCTAGAAAGATTGTACCGTGCTCTCTTAGAATTGCAAATCCCGTTGATATTACGCAGTATAACTTCGTATAAAAATTTTGCTGAAGATCCGTTACTTTGCTTAATTCAAATTCACCTCTCTTTGTGGATTAGAGGTCTTATACCTTAGTGAAGTAAAGATATCCTTGAAATTGTGAGCTTCATCCGTAAGTTTAGCAAGCTTTTGTATTTCCCTCTTAACTTATGTATATTAATCTCATATCTTTGAGATTTGTGGGCCCCACCCTTTTATGATGATTAAGCTACAAAAATTTTCCAAATGTGCCACCTATTTTATGGACTTAAGAGTCACGAGTTGGATCTTTGATCCTTGTTCCAATTGCTGCCACGTTGGGCTTAATTAAGCTTATCCTTTATTTCCTTAATTGGTTTGTTAATCCCTCATTAACCCAATAATTAATCAATTATCCCCATAATTAAGAATTATCTCGAATTACTTAAAATACTACTCACTTTTAACATACCTTATACACCTTACTATCATAGTCACGTGGTACCTTGTATGTCACTAGTCCATAAACACCGAGTATTATAGCTCGGGTCGTATTTTATCCCAAATTGACAAACTTCAACGAAACTCATTTTTTTCGATTTTCTTACCCTCTCACCTTCACGAATTTACTTATTACTTGTTTGAAATAGCATAATACTTATAACCTCAAAATAATCTCATTCCCGAGCTTGCGTCGATTAACTTACGATGAAACTTTAACGTACGAAAATGTAGTATGTAACATCTCATTTCCGAGCTTTCATTAATTTACGTATGGCATACTTTAACATACAAAAATATGGGATATAACAAAATGTTTCTCTTTTTGGAACTTCCATTTGCATGAACCCTCAGATCTTGTTTAACTTTAACAAACTTATTGTGCATGTTGCTTCCTGGATATGCCCTCTTTGATGTGCTAGGGTAGAACTTGCTTTGTACAGTGATAAAGGTGGTAACAGATTTTAAAATTATTTCTCGTTTGTTTTAACAAAGACTGACTCAAAATAATAATGCAAATGCAGACAATAACGCGATGTAGAAGTGTGAAGGAATAATATTTAACTAAAAATGCCGCTTTAGGAGGAAGAAAGAAAGGAGGTAATTTTTTTAATGCGTTAGCCAACTCTAATGATCATGACATGCATTTTGGACTGAGCGGCCAAATCTATCCAACCAATCTATCCATTCTTCTTGTTATTCTTTTTTGTCTTTGAAGTTAGCCTTTTTGTGCCAATGATTTGCATCAAATCACAGCTCACCTTTGAAAAACAGTGCCTCGAAAGGTTTTTACCAACCGGTCTCTCTCATTTACTTATCTCTACTTACCATCGCCTTACAGTGCCCATGAGAGTTTTCATCAATAATAATCTCTCATTTTCATTCATTTTTCCCCTTTTTTGTGCGAGCAACTTAACATTGTTCTATGTCGTGTGACATTGTTGCTTATTGCGTGATTTCCTTGGCATTCTTAAAGACTAATTGTAAGATCTTTATTTGGAAGGCTTTTGGATAGGGTTAGAAAGAAAAGGTTGCATGAAGGTTCAAAATAGACTCAAGATGACGGGGATGTAATTTACAACTCTTGGAATTGACTCTTCATAAAAAAATATAAAAAACTTCTGCCCTAGTTACAGATACTGGGAAATTTTTACTATTGATTTGGTTGGACTGAACCCTAGTGTAGAGCTGCCTCTGTATCCCTTAAAGGAATCAAGTCAAACATAGTTCAAACTAACACGAAAGATCGTTGTTGTTGTTTTTCATTTTTTCTTTCTTTCTTTTCTCTTTTCTTTTTTTTCTTCTTTTTTTCTAAAATCAAATTGCCCTAGCTCGTATTTTCTGGTACCATGAATTTGATTCTCTTTTTTTTTACTCTATACTTGATTCCAAAAGAGGAGAGGTCAAAGAAAAAGAATCAGTCTTAAAAGGGTTGACGAAGAGTATAAAGTGTTTGGATAGCAGAAAAAGGGCCTCCGAGCCTCAAGAATGCCAAAGGTTCTATCACTTCTCATATTAGGCATTAATGGACATGACTGTCGTCTTGGTTTTTTCGGTTATATATCTCCGTATTTAATATCTTGTTTACAACAAATGACCTCTGACAATTTGGAGCCACCTTTTCTTGGTATTTGTCTTGATGTGGAAGGACCCACTTCACTACTAGCTAATCCATTCAAGCATTCCTTGGAATATACCTTCTTTGGAGATTTGGGATTTCTTCCCTAATATGATTAGATTATGGTAGGTCGTGGTCAAAACCCTTTTTATCGATTAGTCCAACCAGACTTCAAAACTTTCAATTATCCTTAAGTCGGTATTCATGATAGGTTTGAGATAAACACATTTAACCTCTACAGATATGACAGTATTGGTTCCATGTGATCTTACGCAAGCTTATCATCAAAAAATTTCAAGCTTTTAACTCCAAATGTTCTTCCTCGATCCAAATCAAGATTGGACAGACTTTCTAAAATCTAGCCGAAAACTCCGCATGCATGTCATGTCACTAAAATCGGCATGAAAAGAACTATATATGCAAGAAGAATTAAACACAATGGATTAAAATGACACAAAGCGAAAAGTTGATTTTTATTGATTAAAGGATAGAGAGGTTTGATAACGCGACAAACAAACAACATTTGGATCACAACCTCGAAGTAATCCAGATGATAGAAATTATGACAAAATAAGTTACCAAGACTCCTTTCCGGCAAAATGGGGTGACTTTCCAATTACCAAGCGCAACATCTTAGCTACGGATTTGCAGATCAACATTACTACGGAATTCAATAAGATTGCTTTGGAATCAGCATTCAAATTTCAAATTCTTTATCAAGTTGTTCCCAATATTGGCTATCAGATTTCAGGACTGGCAGCATAAAAAATTTCATAGCAACCAATTTTCCAAAAGACTTGAAAGAATTCTCATGTCTCCCGATCATTATAGATTGTCTGACACAAAGCATGTCTTGTTGCTCAAAACGGGTAAAAGTCAACCAACATTTGCCTTTGCTTTTCACCACCTGTACACTTTGTACTTGCATTTTTGTGACCTTAATTGGATCAACAATAGCGGTGCTTATTCCCTTGGTTGAGAAGATGATAGAATGATCCTAGATTGTTTTCATGATTCACCATTGAAAACCAACAAACCGACCACCTTTAACTAGCTTTTATTTCAAAACAAGTATGTTAGAATGAACACGCTCTTCCTCTCTTTCTTCTTCTTTTATTTCTTTTCATCTTTTTCTTTTTTTGTTTGTTTTTTCCAATTTTTCGAAATCATTCGATAGAACCTGATGTGGGTTGCTTCCGTATCATGTGGGAACATGAATCAGATCTTGCTTAGTTCAGAAAAATCAGGTATAAAGTAACTAATCTAACTGTTATTCTTATACAATTCAGACCATGATAGTTCCTAACAAGGAAAATATTTTTCTTTTTTTGGAAATTGTTCAAAGAAAGACTTCTAAATAAGAAAGAACATATTTATTTATTTTGGATTCTGATTTTTTTTTTTTTGAACGAAAGACTTCTAAAGAGCAAAAAAAATATTTTTGAATTTTGAATTTCTGAACATATTAAGTTTTCATTTTAATTATCGAAAGAAAAACATACGAAGAAGAACGAAAATATTTTGGAATTCAAAAAAAAAATTAAAGGAAAATATTTTAGATTTTTGAAAATTGAGGGTCGAGCCCGATAAAGGTTGCATACGTATCCACATCCCGTGAGAATTAGACCCGCATAGTTATGTAAAACCGATGAATGTTTTCTCTTTTTGATTTTTTTATGAAAATTAATCTTTAAAACTCTACGCACCAGACCACATTATTTTTTTATTTTAAATAATGAACATTTCTACAAAAATAGAGAGAATGATTTTTTTCTGTTTATTCAGCTGATCTATCCTACAACATTCAAGCCTCCTAAATAATTTAACAAATAGTACATAACATGAATATAATGGTTTCAACAAGGGTACCTGTCTTATACGGTCCTGGACCCTGTGTCGAGCTTCACTAAGTCAAATGCACAGGATGCAAAATGATCCTACTAGGGATAACCAAGCATGTTGCTTGCTCTTCTAGGTTTTAAAATCCTAGGGGATGCGGTGTATTTAGGCTGGCCAAAAAACGAGCGAAAAACTCGAGTTGGGAAGGGGAAGCGTAGCGGGAGCAATACTTCTCCGTCATAAATGTTGAACCTTCCCCGTTCTTAAATATGGATGACTAACAATCCTTCACCAGGAGCCCAGGCCTAACGGTTTTATCTCAAAAATGAATGGGGCGCGTATGCGTGATTCCCGGGGTTATATTCAGAAGACTCAGAGGGGGTGCATGAGAAGACAATTTATATGTACAAGTCAACAATATCAAAGCGGTAAAAAGCAGACAAGTAGCACATTATGCCCAAATAAATCATAGTATATACAAAAATTAATAAAGCCAAATAAAGTCAATGTACAAACTCGAATTCTTGAAATCCACAGCAGAGTCGCCAGAGCTGTCACACCCCTTTTTTTACCCCAAAAAAGATATGTATGTTATGGATTGTTGTGGGTTAAAAGATTTTTTCCTTTTGAAGTGACAAATTTGAGTACGGATTATTTTATTCACAGAGTGGCCTCTTAGAATTGATTTTTTGGTGTTCCAAGTCTCCTTTTATTTGAATCCCTAGTAAAAAAAAAGGTTTGACTCTATTTTTAATGGTCCACCAAAATAAAGTTTGGGTAAGAAATTCTGTTGACTAGGGAGAAGGTGTAAGGCATTCTTCGAATCTGGTGGTTCTAGCACGGTCGCTTTATCAACTTAAACTTGGCTTGAATTAATTCTGGATAAATTGTGCTTTATTTGGTTTTCATGTTTTGCTTGTGTATGCTTTTATGCTAGATCAATAAATTTATGAAAATTATCTTGAAATAAGTCATGCGCACGTGTACCCACTTTATTTGGCGTGTCAAGAATCATGTCACGTGTACTATACAAGCAATTACACATTTATTATTTTTCGAAGTTGATTGGTCAAGTTACGTGAACGCGCACTTGTATTTGGGGTTACGTATCACAGTTATGCCTTAGGAACCGTACCTATAGCCATGATATTTAATTATTTAAAGCGTACCTAAAGCAAGTAGCGCACTTGAATTATTTTTCTAAACTAATTTGAGATTTGTGAGGCAAGGAGTTGTGGATCAATAGAGAAAATGGGTCAGCATTTTCTCTTATTAAACTGGGCATGACAAATATAGTTTTGACCCAAGTAACTTAAAATTAATCATAGCGTAATCAGTCTTTTAAGACCAACTAAACAATAGTCTCACTTAGCTAACAGTCCTCTTAATTCATACTTCCATAGCCTAATGACTTGGCCCCAACAAATAAAACTAAAGCAATACACTTTTAGCCCCATTCTTTGATATTACCCAAAATGTTTCTCTCCAAAATGTGATGCTCTAATTGCACTTACGACCCATTTGAACTCAACCAAACCACGGCCCACGTTATTATCAACAAATATGATTATGATAGTCCGAAAATCCAAATTAAATCTATTCAATTAATAGATAAAATCCTAAATTTAAAAATAATATTAATACTAAATTCCTCGGCATAAAGATATGAATCAAATCACTGATAGAACAAGATTTTGTGCATAATTCATCCAATAAGACATGACAAAAGCTAACACCAAAACTTTATTTGTCACAAGCATCAAACAAAATTTTTTAAGTGAAAACGGACCTCAGGTGTTGGGGTTGGTTTTGGCAGGATTTGGGGAGATTTTCAGGGTGATTTAGGGGTTGTCTTGGAGGTTGTTTTGGAATTATTTCGCAGCTCGGTTTGACTGCATTTTTGGGGCTGAAAATAATGGTGTTTTGGAGGAGGAAGAAGGTGTTTTTTGGTTGGAGTACTACTGCGTTTTTTGTTTGATTTCTCTCCAAATCCGTTTTCTTCTTTCTCTTGTTCTCTCTCGCTATCTCTATCCCTTAGTGAATTATCAATGAATTTTACCAAAAATGAGAGTAAATGTCTGGAGAATATTGTGTGCAGGTGCTCAAAACGTGATGGAGAGAGAATAAGTCAGAAAGTTATTAAAGCTTGTCAGTGGTCCCACAATTGAAGAACAAATTCAATAATTTTGTTATGTAAAGATTCTTTTCTAGAAAGGAATCTGTGACTGAGGGAGATTTGAAAGAAACTATGGTGAGAAAGTGGACCCCAATAAAGTTATATTTTCTTTAAAAATTAAGAAAGTTCAAAAATAATTTGGGGACCACGTGAAAAGAGCAAATCATAATTATTTGGATTTCCTTTTCTATCCTTCCCTTCTTCTTTTTTTTAAAATTATTTTTCCTTTTTATCCAAATGATGATAGAAAATTGTACCCTAGAAAATGTGACTATTTTTTGTATTTTCTTATCAAATAATACTTACTTAAAATAAAAAGTTCTAACAATTAAGATAAAACCCAAAGGAGATATTGAAATTTTAATATCTAGGAAAAATTCAAATATGGTCAAATATTAGGTGCTCACAGCATGCCCTTGTTTGCTTGAAAACATGAAGTGTTTTTACGTAGAGACAAGGTGAGAGATATGAATAATTTTTGACCAACCGTTATTTAAAAGAGGGGAAAAAATAAAAGAACGGGTGCAACCGAGTCCTGGTTTTTGACAGCCTACATATCCCAGGTTATAAGGGAATCAGGTCGCGTGTAGTTCAATGAGGGTGATGGAATGATGAGTTGGAGAGTCGAGTGAGATTCCTTCGAGGCTCCGGTCTGTGATCCTATTTATTACATCAAAATAAAAAGGAAATTACATTAAATAAAAGAAAAAAATACAAGATCCAATATACTCTTCTTGTAGTCTTGCATCTTCACTTGAATTATATAAACCCGCATTGGTTCCTTGAGATTGGAGATTGATTCTTGAATCTAGAGCTTGAATTGAGACTTGGATTGAGTCTTGAATGCTCACTTCTTAATTAAAAACTGAGATGATGGTCGATGTGGGCATTACGTCAAAGTTCTGCCCCAACCGTATTTGCACTCGAACAACCTTCTTTTTCGATCAGAGTTTGGAACTTGATTCTTGAAAATTCGGGTTGTTGACACATTATCAAAGTTAACTAAGACTTATCTTGTGATCTAAAGACTTCTTTCTTATGATGAGTGACGGGCCCCCTTTTTCTCGCAAAATCGAGTTTCGACGTTTCTGAGACAACTCCCTTCCTTTTGGGATGGGGTATGGGATTTGAAGAGTCGCCACCTAATAGATTAAGGTGTGTTAGCGCACCTAGAGAAGTTAACTCATGAAACTAGTTTGCATCACCGGAGATCGGGTAAGGGCTCGAAATTACCTTCAGGGGAAGGTGCTAGGCACCCCTCGAGGTCCACAACGGTGGGTCCCGGCCGAACTTAATTAAGCGAATTAGTCTTAAAGGAAAATAAATCAATTTAGACAACTATTATTTCAAAACATGAATTAAAAGGAGTCCTAAGTTTTTTAGCCTATAGGATCATTTCCATGCAATACTTGGTAACTTTCCCCAAGTTGGGGTGCTATACATAATATTAGCGCACGGGTCATTATTTTCTTTACTACCCAATTACTATCTTTCAGTTGTTACTTAAGCGTTCTAGTAGCTTCTAGCTCATGCCTTATGTGTGCACTACCCGTCCCTTACCTATGGTCCTAGAGATGTTTTGGACCTCTATTTAAGTTAGTTCTAGACTGACCTATCTTGCTTAAAATGAGAAAAATCTAGGCGACAAACAAAATCCAGATAGGACTATCATGTAAGGAGCAAATAAGGGCTCATGTTAACCTCCACAAGTAACAACAAATGCACGCAGTTCAATCAGCAAATTTCAATAATTTAGGATCATATATGCAGGATATCTGGATGGGAATAAACAGAATGTAAGAAACCAGTTTATTAAAACGAGCATTGGGACCTACTGGCTTGCCTACTGATTTGATTATATTCTGAATCTGGGCAAATTTCAAGCAGCAAGGGATCACAGTTTTTAGACCCAGAATTTTTAATAACCCTACAAGTTTACCTAAGTGATAACTGGAGCAGAATCCAATGGGCATGGCATCTACAATTGTTAATTATAGACCTATAACATGGTTTCTGAGCGAGTTACTTATTTTAACTCATGAAAACAGATTTTATCTCCTTAGATCCTATAGGCATGCTTTCTAATTTGCAGAATTAATTAACTCCTATAGGCATGATTTCTAAGTGTTGAAACTGATTTTTAATCCCTATAGGCATGAATTCTATTAATCACATGTGGGCAGAATTTTAGACAAGTCACCAGGACATTTTATTAATTCATAATATGATCCTATATACATGATCACTAATGCACGTTGAGGTTGGAAATATGTGTAGATCCTATGAACATGGATTCTAATGCATAATTAACAAAATACCTATAGGCAGTGTCTCTAATATGTCAAAAATATGAAGATTCAGAGTCACAAATAGTCAGAAAAACATCCTATAGGCAGGATCTCTAAATGAACAGTAACATGCACACAAGGAACCAACACAATAGACCTATAGGCAGGATTTCTACCCGAGTTTTTTAACAAAGATATATAAAAAAAACCAGCTTTTACTAATAACCTCAGATCTGTTTATCACAGAGATTATTACATTATTACATCCCAATAATGAATAAATTACACAGCAAAATTTATTATACTATAGGGAGCCTTCATAAGTCCAATATTAACCTGGAAACCAGGCCTTCAAGCAAAGCAAGTCTGAAGTATACAGGTGGTCCATCCATGATACACAAAATTGGGCTTCTGGTGTGTCAAAGTTCCCAAGGGCCTCAGAGACCCCGGGCAATGCTCACACCAGAACCTTACTTAGAGAAATAGTTTGTAAAAGATTGGAAGACCAGCCCCATTGTGTCAGAGTTCGGAGGAGTCTTAAGGATCCTAGGCAGTGCTCACACTGGGGGTGGTAGGAACCTAGATAACTAAGAGTAGAAGTCTGAAAACAGTATATAAAGGGTAGGGGAACAGTTTTAGAAAAACAGTTTGACTTTTAGGAGCAAACAGATTCAATTTACAGGACTGCAAATAGAACTTCACCTGGCCCAAACAGAGTCCATATTTAGCATATGGTTCAAACAAACTGGTATTGGTTCAGACATAGATATTGTACCAGTATTTAAAGTAATCACAAAAGAGAAAGGATACTTGAACTAATAGACAGAATTGGCACCATATTACATGTTTGCAAAATAGGGAACATACAACTGACTAATCAGGGTTTCACATTATTGAAGATGACTTAGTTTAGCAATTATCACTAAGTGGGATCATATAGGCATGTATTAAGCAGAAACATGCTGAAGTTTGAAATAATTAATAAAACAAACACATAGAACAGGACAGGGCAGCAGGAACCAAAGCATACTAGTTTAGAAAGAAGTAAGCAGGAATCATAGATCAGACAGAAGCATGCTAAGGTTGAAATAAAATAACCACATAAACACATAGAACGAAATAGGATAACAGAGTTAACACATACCAGTTAGGAAGAAAGTAAACAGGAATGTAATGGCAGTTTGGATCCAGAGAGTTTGGCCTTGGCTTCCAGCCGGCTAAACAGTGCAGCAAATCAGAGTGATAGAAAGAACTCAAGTTTATGAGAGAACAGACAGCTTTGAGAATTTTGAATTTTAAGAATTGTTCAGTAAAGAAGTGCGTGTGAGTGTAAGAGTCTCAGTGTAAGTCTCTTCGTATGTAGATAGGTGTGTCTGAGTGTAAGTGTGTAAGTGTGTCTGAAATCAGAGCTATGAAAGGCTTTTTATAGCATACAGTAGAGTAAATCCAAATAAGGTAGCAAAATCAATGGCACACAAATAAGGTATGAAAATCAACTAACCAATCAATTAGGGCTAACACAAACTAATTAATGGGACAGAATCACGTAAGTATTTAAATTAAGGAGAATCTTTCACGGAATAAATCAGCAGACAAGATTAGGGCTAAATAAGGTAAGCAGTAAGTCTAGAAATCAATTATAAATCAGCCCCAATAATCAAAGCACAAAAATCAGGCCAGTAATAGAATCAAGGAAAGTAGCACCAATTACTAATCGCACATAAGGAAAGAATAGGTAAAAATCTGATAAGGAAATATCATTATTAACACAATTTCAAACCCTAATTTAAGCAATAAAATCAATTAACATGCTAATTTACAAAGATAAGGTAAACGGGCAAGAACAGTGAAATAAATAGTCGAATTAATTGAAATCCTAAGTCATAAAGGCATGGAGATGTAATTCAAGCAAAAGAAATCAGTCGAAAAGTAAAGAAGAACACCAGAGTTTCACATTTAAATGTTTTAAACACTTTTTCCAGAAATCCCTTAAAAATCAAAACCCTAGCTTTTAGGATAAAATAAAAATCGGTTAACAATAAGAGAAAAACAAAAAAACTTTGAGAAAAAATGCCAAACAAACACAAAAATACTTCAGATCTATAGAGATATGAACAGATTCAAACGGAAATTGCTAAGTTTATGAAGATAAACAGAAGTGAATCAAATCTGGTTTGAACCAGAGATTTGAAACCATAGAAACACGAAAGTGGTAGTACTCACAGACATAGGGGTGAATATAGACGGATTAGTCGTGAAAAGAGAGATTTGGAACCAAGTCTGGTTCGAATCTCTTGAGAATCCATCAAGTAGCATGAGAATCACAACACCAGTAGAGAGATGAGGCCTGATAAGGCCTGAAATCGCAAGAGAACCCCATGAATCGAAGGAATATGAGTGACGGCGAGCTAGGGTTAGAAGGGGGTGAAAGAGAAGAGAGGGAAGAAAAGGATTCAGAGGCGGCGGGTTGGGGGGAAATGAGGGTAGGGTTTAGGATTAGTGTAATTAAAAAGAAGGATTAAATCTCGGTTGTGGCGGGTTATAGATATGGGTTATTGGGTTGGTTTAATTGGGCTGGGTAGGTTATTGGGCTGGAGTCCGAAAATTAATTAAAAAGGGGCTATCTTATAAATACACATTTAATCTTACAAAATAAATTATAAAAATAGTTAATAAATGATTAAAAAAATTCTATTTGTGTATGAAAATGATTTAAAATAATTATTTGGATATTGAAAAAATATATAATTCATTTTCATGTAAAAATAAAGTAATTATGCACACATGGGCTATTATTGCAAAGTCATTGCAATTATAACCTAAAGATATAAATATAATTATTCATAGAATAATTAAAGCTTAATTTAAATATAAAATAATAAATATTAAGCAATAAAATTATTATAGAATCATTTTTTATGCAATTAGTAATTATTTAGATAATAAAAAGATGGAATAAATTAATTTTAAATCCTTTAAAATTACAAAAAATTATGAGAAAATACTAATTGATACTGATGCATTATTTTGAAAATATATATGCATTTTGAAAATAATATAGGGAAAATTGTGTATCAACAATGAGAAATGAAACTGCAAGCTTTAATCGTCACAACTTGTGCTCTATGGCAGGGCCTGCAAAGCCATCAAAGATGAACAAAACGAGCAAAATTTTCTGCCCCAGTTTGGCACTGAGAAAATTTTTTGAGTTCTTGGATAAAGTTGGAAATCAACTTATTTTATTTTTAATGAATCAAAAATAATACTGAAGACTCCAAATCGAATGTGCTTCTCTTAGAAGTAGAACTGATAAAACTTAGATTAGGAGGTGCATCTCCCATGGGTAGCATTGGAATGACTATGAGATTTAAGGACTGGAACTAGGAATTGTGTCTCCTAGTATTAATGATCCGTATTAGGAAGTGTGTCTCCTATTAGAACGAGCATGGTTGACTCAAGCTAGGAAGTGCGTATCCTACGGGTGAAGTTGAAGTAGTTGGACTAGGAAGTGCATCTCCAAGGAAAAAAGGTTTAGATTAGGAAGTGCATCTCCTATTGGAATGGCTCAAACGAAGAAGTGCATCTCCTACGAATAAGGTCAAAAGTCTTGGACTAGGAAATGCATCTACTAGGATTAATGGTTCAGATTTAGAAAGTGTGTCTCCTATTGGAATGAACTAGGATGACTCAAAACTAAGAAGTGTGTCTCCTACGAATGAGGTTGAAGGATTTGTACTAGGAGGTGCTTCTCCTAGGATTGATGGTTTTGATTTGGAAGTGCATCTCCTATTGGAATAACTCAAACTAAGAAGTGCATTTCCTACGAATGAGATATGTTTTGGACTAGGAAGTGTTTCTCCTAGGATTGATGGTTCATATTAGGAAGTGCATCCCCTATTAGAATGGCTCAAACTAGGAAGTGTGTCTCCTACAAATGAAGTTGAAGGGCTTGGACTAGAAAGTGCATCTCTAGGCATAATGGTTCAGATTTAAGAAGTGAATCTCCTATTAAAATGACTCAAAGCTAAGAAGTGTGTCTCTTACGAATGAGGTTGAAGGATTTGTACTAGGAGGTGCTTCGCCTAAGATTGATGGTTTTAATTAGTAAGTGTGTCTCCTATTGGAATAACTCAAACTAAGAAGTGTGTCTCCTACGAATAAGGTTAAATGGTTTGGACTAGGAAGTGTGTCTCCTAGGATTGATGGTTCAGATTAGGAAGTGCGTCTCCCATTAGAATGGATCAAACTAGGAAGTGTGTCTCCTACGAATGAGGTTGAAGGGCTTGGACTAGGAAGTATGTCTCCTAGGCAATGGTTCAGATTTATGAAGTGTGTCTCCTATTAGAATAACTCAAACTAGTAAGTGAGTCTCCTACGAACGAGGTTGAGGACTCATCCTAGGAAGTGTGTCTCCTAGGATTGATGATTTAGATTAGGAAGTGTGTCTCCTATTAGAATGTCTCAAACTAAGAAGTGTGTCTCCTACAAATGAGGTTGAAGGGTTTGGACTAGGAAGTGCGTCTCCTAGGATTGATGATTCAGATTAGGAAGTGTGTCTCTTATTGGAATAACTCAGACTAGGAAATGTGTCACCTATGAATAAGGTTGAAGTGCTTAGACAGAGAAGTGTGTCTCCTATGCTTAATGGTTTAGATTAGGAAGTGTGTCTCCTATTAGAATGACTCAAACTAGGAAGTGTGTCTCCTACGAATGAGGTTAAAGGGTTTGGACTAGGAAGTGCATCTCCTAGGATTGATGGTTCAGATTAGGAAGTGCATCTCTTATTAGAGTGGCTCAAACTAGGAAGTGCGTCTCCTACGAATGAGGTTGAAGGGCTTGGATTAGGAAGTGTGTATCCTATTAGAATGGCTCAAACTAGGAAGTGCGTCTCCTATGAATAATGTTGAATGTCATGACCCAATTCCATATCAGGCCGTGATGGCGTCCAGCACCATTGCCAGGCAAGCCGACAATGAATAACTTAATAACATTTCCATTTTTACTAATTTCCCATGTAGTGCTTTTTCCTTAACTTAAAAGATTTGACAAGAGACCGATTTAGATTAATATGTGAAACCAATAGAAATGTTTATAACCATAAGGATAGAACCCAAAATCCATAAGTCTACTAATACATGCCAAGATCTAGTGTCACAAGTATATGGCAGCTAACCGTGGAATCTCAACCCAGATCAGGAGTGCGCGCCGGATGGATATCCAGATGCACCTGCCTCAGATCCTACACAGTTAAGTGCGGAAGTGTAGCGTGAGCACATAAAACAATATGTACCCAGTAAGTATCCAGTCTAACCTCGAAGAAGTAGTGACGAGGGGTCAACTTGAACCTTACTAAGGCTAATGATAATAAATCAAAATCATAATTAAGCATGGATTAAAATAATGTACTAAAAACTCAACAACAAGATAAGAATAATATCTTTTTTCAATATTATTATTTCCACGAGTTAACATGCACAAATAATGTCGAGGTCGTACAGACCAAACCAACGCAATAATATTTAAATGTGCATTGTCGAGCATCGAACAGCACGAATCATAGATGCATCTATTTAATCTACCGAGGTGCTCAGCCCGTTCCACAATAGAAAAACACTCAAAGAAACACAAGTTTTTCAATAACAGTTAAGTGTTCTAGTTATAATCTCAAATGAGTGAAAACTTATCCCTTTGGAATCTTTGTACAATTTATGGAACTACGATTTAAGTACTCCAATTCACAAGTAAAAGTACAAATTGTTCAAATAGTATGATAGGGGTCCTACACTCGGACTTAGCATATATAGTAGCTACGCACGGACTCTCGTCACTTTGTACGTTCATAGCCCCCGACAAATAGTCACATACATTATTTAATTTGCCTATGGGAAAATTTCCCTCTTACAAGTATAGAAAATAGACTTAGCTCGTCTCAAGGCTCACTTCCCGACTCAAAAACGTGCTCAAACCTTACGAATTTGGTGCCAAACGACTCGGAACCAGTCAAACATTATATAAATTAATTAATCTATGATCAAAAGTTCATATCCCCACTATTAAAGTGATTACCCAACCCAAAATGCTAGATTCCTAAAATTCACCCTCGGGCCCACATGCCCGGATTCCGAAAACTTTCGAAGGAAGTTGTTACCCATAACCTTAGGAATATAAATATATGATTTTTACCAAATACCATAATCCTTTTCGTGGTCAAATCTCAATTTTACCCAAAACCTAGGTTTTTCTTCTAAACCCTTGATTTTTACCAATTTTTCACATGTTAATCTACCCATAATCTATATATTTAACTCATGTGGTGTAGAAAGTACTTACCTCAAAGTGCTAGGTAAAAACCCCCTTCCAAAAGCTCCAAAAATCACCCAACTGATGAAGAGAAATGAAATAAATGGCCTAAGTCCCGCATTAAATGAGTTGTGCAGAGGTCTCATCCGGTTCGCAAATGCGAAGGTCACAAATGAGACAAAATCATCGCAAATGGGAATTGGGCTTTCCCCCTGCCCAGGTCGTAAATGCGACAAGGGAATCGCAAATGCGATCAACGCAGGGTCGCAAATGCGATTGTTTCTCTCGCAATTGCGAGCTATGCCCACACCAGACTTCATCGCAAATGCGAAGCCTTTCTCGCAAATACGAACAATTTGCGAGACCTGCAGTAGTTGCCGAGAACACTAGAAAACTGGAGTGTTTTCAACTCCTTCACTCGTCCGAAACTCACCCGAGCCCCCCGGGTCTCCACACCAACTACCCACACAAGTCTAATAACCTCGTAAAAACTCGCTCGAGCGATCAAAACACGGAAATAACATCAAAAACTATGATTTGAACGCAAAACACATGAGTTGACTCATGAACTCAAAATTTTCTAAAAAGACTTCCGCTCGTCCGATTCCTATCAAATCAATGCGGAATGACACCAAATTTTACGTGCAAAGTCTAAAATGACATTACATAACTATTCACGGTCTCGAAATTCTGTTTGGACCCCAACAACACCAAAACCCGTTCCATACCAAATTTTAAAGAACTTCAAGAACCAACTTTTGATATTAGGCACCGAAACGCTCTCGGGTCATCCAAAACCCGAACCGAGCATACGCCCAAGTCCTAAATCATCATACAAACCTATTAGAACTGTATAGGCTGTTTACTCAAAATGTTGATCGAAGTCAAACTTAGCCTATTAAGGCCAACTTAAGGAAGCAATTGTACCGATTTCAACCAGAACCCTTCCAAGTCTCAAACCAACCATCCCCGCAAGTTACAAAACAGTAAAATCACATACGGGGAGTCTTATTTAGGGGAACGGGGTTTTAGAAAGCAAAATGACCGGTCGGGTCGTTACATTCTCCACCTCTTAAAAAATGTTCGTCCTCGAACGGGTATAGAATCATACCTAGAGTGCTGAACAAGTGAGGATATCTTCCCTGCATGCCCTCATCAGACTCCAAAGTCGCCTCCTCGACTGGTTGGCCCCTCTACTGGACCTTCACCGCAGAAATCCTCTTGGATCTCAACTGGTGATCCTGCTTATCAACAATGGCAACTGGATCCTCTTCATAACCCAAGCTCTCATCTAATTGAATCGTGCTGAACTCTAACACATGCAAGTTAGGATGATACCTCCGGAGCATCGATACTTGGAAAACCGGATGAACTCCCGATAGAATGGGAGGCAAAGCAAGCTCATAAGCAACCTCCCCAACTTTCCTCAACCCCTCAAATGGGCCTATAAACCTTGGGATCAAATTGCCCTTCTTCTCAAACCTCATGATCCCCTTCATCTGCGAGACTTTCAAGAGAACCTTCTCGCCTACCATGAATGATAAGTCACGTGCCTTCCGATCCGCGTAACACTTCTGCCGGGAGATGCCGTGCGGAGTTGCTCCTGAATCAACTTCACCTTTTCCAAGGCATCCTTCACCACATCGGTACCATACAACCTAGCCTCATCGGGCTCAAACCTCCCAATGGGAGAACGACATCGCCGACCATATAGCGCCTCGAATGGGGACATCTCGATACTAGGCTGGTAACTATTGGTGTAAGAAAACTCGGCCAAGGGCAAGAAATGATCCCATTTTCCCCCAAAGTCAATCACACATGCTCTGAGCATGTCCTCCAGGACTGAACTGTCGCTCTGACTGCCCGTCGATCTGTGGATGAAATGCAGTGCTGAGCTCTACGCGGGTCCCCAACTCACTCTGTACGGCTCTCCAGAAATGCAAAGTGAACTGAGGGCCTCTATCTGATATGATGAAAAAAGGCACACTGTGCAACCGAACTATCTCCCGAATATAAATTTGGGCTAACCTCTCTGAAGTATAAGTAATGACAACTGGAATGAAGTGTGCTGACATGGTAAACTTGTATACAATGACCTAAACTGCATCAAAATTTTGCAAAGTCCGCGGCAACCCAACTACGAAGTCCATAGTGATGTGCTCCCACTTTCACTCGGGTATAGTGATCTGCTGTAGTAGACCTCCTGGCCTATGGTGTTCATACTTAACCTGCTGGAAATTTAGGCACCTAGTTACATACCCAACTATGTCTTTCTTCATTCGCCGCCACTAATAATGTTTCCTCAGGTCACGATACATCTTCGTGGAACCTGGATGAATGGAATATCGAGAACTGTGCGCCTCCTCTAGCATCCTCTCCTTCAGGCCATCAACATTAGGAACACATAGACGACCCTGGAGTCGCAGAACACCATCCTCGCCAATAGAAATCTCCTTGGCACTACCCTGTAGTACCGTCTCTATAAGGACTGCCAAGTGCGGATCATCAAACTGAAGATCCTTGATCTACTCTAATAGTGAAGACTGGGCAACAACACATGCAAAAACTCGGATGTACACTGAAATATCCAACCGTACAAGTTTGTTATCCAAAGACTGAATGTCCAAGGCTAGCGGCCTCTCCTCCGCTGAAATGAATGCCAAACTACCCATACTCTCTGCATTCCTACTCAAGGCATCCGCAACTACATTCGCGTCGCCTGAATGATAAAGAATGGTGATGTCATAATACTTCAGTAACTCAAGCCATCTGTGCTTCCTTAAATTGAGATCCCTCTGCTTGAAAAAATACTGCAAACTGCGATGATCGGTGTAAACCTCACAGGACACTCATATATATAATGCCTTCAGATCTTAAGAGCATGAACAATCGCGGCCAACTCCAAATCATGCACAGGATAATTCTTCTCATGGAGCTTCAGCTGACGTGAAGCATATGCAATAACTCGCCCCTCCTGCATCAATACACAACCCAAGCCAATACGTGAAGCGTCGTAATACACCGTACACATCTTCGAACCGAAAGTTAACACAAAGATTGGTTTTGTGGTCAAAGCTGTCTTGAGCTTCTAAAAGCTTGCCTCACAATCATCGGACCAACGAAACTGAGCACCCTTCTGGGTTAATCTGGTCAAAGGTGCTGCAACGGATGAAAAGCCCTCCACAAACCGGCGATAATCACCTGCTGTCACACCTCCTTTTTCCACTACCCCGGATTAATGAAGGGTAGAGAGGGAGTTTATCCACTTTAAGTGACATTATTCTGATTTGGGATTTATTTTAGTTTTCAGAGTCGCCACCCGGATTTTTACGGTGCTCCGGGACACCGTTTTATTTTAAAATCCCAAACCGAGGAAATTTAAACTCTGTTTTAAGTTGTCTGCGCACCAGAAATCTGAGTAAGGAATTCTGTTAACCCGGGAGAAGGTGTTAGGCATTTCCGAGTTCCGTGGTTCTAGCACGGTCGCTTAACTATTAATAATTGGCCCAATTATCTAATTAATTACATTTTTTAAAACCTTTTGTGCATTTTTTGCTTTTATACCGCTTTTAATTATTATGATTATTTTGGAACAGGTCACGATGTCGTACACTTATCGTTTTGGTACATGTTGCGAACCGCGCCACATGAAATGCACCCGCGATTCACGACATACTTATTTTATTAATATGGAAAAGTATCATAGCCACGTCAATTTAACTTGCATCTATGCTTTATTTGGAGGTCAACTGACTAGTAGTAGATTGAGAAGGCATACTAGACCAAGAAAGGTACTTATCACGAATCTGATGCAGCTAATAAGAAAATCACCTTCAGAATGTAGATTATGAAATCGCTAACATGTCTATGCAGACACTATAGTGGTAATAGCTTCCATAAACAATGGGAAGAGATTAGATTTCAAAAGGACGGGTTAACAGAAAGCGTATGCACAACGCTAGCTTGGATAAAATATTTTATATTTATTAGAAAAAAACATTATCCTCCGAGTTCAAACACATCATATGATCATAAAAGTTGCAAACTCAACAGAGTATTTATTCACTAGCATGCCATGTGTCTAAAAGAAAGACCAAAAATTCAACAGTATTTTAATTATTATTAGAAGTTGCGGCCGGGTCACATGAAATGCACACCCGAGTGAGATTTATGTACCGTGACCATGACCATGACATGGGAACCGTACCCATAATCACGATGATTTATCATTAATCATGTCTAAAAAAAACTAGTAACATTTAAGAGATTTACGATTATTGTGAAGGCCATGAATTATGGGTATAACATTATGGAAAGATATGTAGAGTTTCATTTATATTTGTCCCATTATCGCTCTAAAGAAATCTGATTCTAAGCCCCATATATTCCAAATTAAGGCAGCCCACTATCTATTAAGTTACCATAGGCCCAAAGTTCTATCAACTAAATGTTTAATAGCATATGATCCCATTGGCAAGACTAGCTCAACGTTGCGACATCAAAAGTTCTGGGCAACAAATATTCTTAAGCTACTAGACAATCATGCTCACACTTAGAAATTTAAACACATAAAAATAATTATTCCAAACTAAAATCTAGTCACGGTATCCAGCAAAGACTTAGCCAGCAAATTCAAACAATATAAAATTATAGTAAAAGATATAATCAGCAAAGAGAAGAGTGAACCTCTATTGTTGAAATATGTTATCCAAAACGTGTACAAGGGCAGGCAAAACTTTTATATGATTGAACGATGTAAAGCTCAAAGTCGACTGTCAAAGCCTCAACGACGACCTCGAACCCAAAAATACGATGCGACTTAGCACTGAAAACCTCGCCGGAACTCAACGGACTTCTAACTCGCCAAAAACTCGGCGATAGACAGACTGAAAACGAACTATTTGTGGCTGCTTTTACAGGCTATCGGGGTTGATTTCGGACTGATTTTGAGAGCTTTGTGGCTGCTGGTTTTTGGGTGAAGAAGAGGGAGTTTTCATCAGCATTTTTTAGTGATTTTCGGACTGGTTTTTTTCAGCAGTTTCACGGCTCGTTTGGCTGCTCTTTGGAGCTATTTTGCGGAATGTTTTTGAGCTAGTTTGGGTGACATTTTTGGGGTTGAATTTCAGCTAGATTTGGACTCTATTTGTGGTGGTTGCAGGTTGTTGCAACAGAGGTTTTTTGGACGAGGTTTCATGGCTGATTTTGCCGAGTTTTAGAGCTGAAGCTTCAATGGAGACT
>ML334815.1:0-60286 GCA_005239505.1 Nicotiana paniculata
GATGTCACTTCGAGACTGGCACAGCCGCAAAAAGCCCTAAAAGGTGTTGAGTAAATGCAGAACTAATCCAAAAAGGACACGAACTTATCAGCCACGGGAAATTCAACTTGATCAAAACGGGAGAGAGGCACGATCAGAATGAATCTAGACAAAGCTACGGGCAGATTCAAGGACCCACAATTGATTACTCGAACGTTATGTAACTGAAACCCTATTACTGTTATCCTTTGCAACGCCTCATTAATGTCATAATTAGTCATTAATGACTAACCATAACAGGAGTTGTACGTTATAAGAATCTCCTATATAAGGGAGGGAATACAACTTGTAAAGGCATCTGATTCTCGAAATACAATCAACTTCGATCTTTTATTCCTGTAATATTGTCTATTATTCATTTTCCCATTATCTTGATTATGAGTAACCCGTATTCATCTTAAAAATAAGCTTTAGTCAAAGGGTCTAATTCTTTGGTTAAACAATAGATAGATATACGGAACCATTAAAGGAAAATATTTAACAAAAAATAGAAAACTATAATAGATCTGAAAAGATCTGAACCTTAGCTTTAGGGTAAGTGAAGAATCGAACAAAAAACTCAGAGATTCATACCATAAAGGGACGATAATGAACATAGATGGAAAGAAGTGAAGGTTCGAACCAGATTTGGTTCAAAGCAAGAGAGATATGTTTGCTATGTTAGTCAAGTGATTATGTAATACCATAATCGGTTAACCTGTAATAGGAGAGGGATAATAAGGTAAGGGAATCGTTAATGGATTCGATCTCTGAGTTAGAATCGAAGGGGAAATGGGGATTACGATGCTAAAGAGAAGAAGAGAGAATTTGAGGGCGGCGAGGTGGATGAAATGAGTTAGGGTTAGACGGGTTAGGTTATAATTAAAAGGGGTGGAGTGGTACGACAAGATCAACATCTGTGATTTAAAAGGGGATTGGGTCGGGTGTTTTGGATGGGTATAGGGATTGGGTTAATGGGTCTGGGTCAATTGATTTTGGGCGGTGTATTGGGCTGGGGTAATTGGGTAGTGTAGGCAATTGGGCTAGGTCCGAAATTGGGAATTTTAGGGGGCTATATTTTAAATACCCAATTTAACAAATAAATAATTTATAAAAACTAATTAATAAATAACAAAAATATCACTTGCGCATGAAAATGATTTAAAATGATTATTTAATATTATAAAAATATAAAGAGTCATTTTATGTAGAAATGGTATAATTGTGCATATATATGGGCTATTATTGTAAAATATGCAATTTTAGCCTAAGGATGCAAAAAATACAATTATGATAAGTATATAAAATATATTTAAAGCTTACTATGGATATAGATGATGAATATTAAATGATAAATCATCATAAAATTATTTGAAATGCAGTTAATAATTATTTATGCGAGAGTAAATTAGTTAAAAGCCTTTAAAAATTATGGAAAAAAATACTTGATGATGCTCATGCACTATTTTGAAGGTACATATGTAAAAAAAAATTGGGTATCAACACCCGTCCTCCTTTTGGTCATCAATCATTCTAACTACTTATACCAACTCTACAAAGACCTTTATCTGGAAAAGCATCCAAAAGGGATGGACCTACTATCAAATGGGGTCTAAATGGACAATAGCAAATGACCAACACATCAATTTTTGGAATGACCACTGGATCGATAGCTACATTTCCTTAAGATCACTGATTCATGGTCCCCTACCACTTTTAGAATCCCAACATCCTGTTAGCTCCTACATCGAAAATACTGGATGGAACTTTGATCGTCTCCCTTTTGATCTTCCTCAAGTACTACTTCTTAAGATCTTTAGCATTTACTTGCCCCAATACATGACACACTATGACAATCTCATATGGAACCTCACGAGCTCAGGATAATTTACTGTCCAATCATGCCACCACTCCTTGACCTCAAATACTTCATCTCAACCTCATAGTTGGTTATGGAGACTCCACATACCCCCTAAAATCATGTACTTTCTCTGGATATGTAGCCACAACAGATTACCAACAAATACCTACTTGACCATCTTAATATTTTGGATAATAATCAATGTCCAAATTGTTCCACGGCCACTGAGACTATCCAACATCTCTTTTTTGAATGCTCCACCTCTCGAGCAATATGGACACAACTGGGCCTTCTCCACACTATCGACACACTCCAACAATTATCCATTCCCCTCATTGAATGAATCCATTTATTTATCAAGCAACATCACCGCCTCACCCCACATAATATCGTTAATCTTCTCACTATATGAAGCTTTATCTCACAGATTATCCATGGAAGTAGAGAGAGGACATCTGAGAGAGAAGCTCACAATTGTATTGCTATTAACATAATACATATGTACAACCCTATTTATAATTAAATCCCCTAACTACCTAATAACCAACTAATGAACAGCTCACATCCACTTTTCAACTAACTATTAACAACTTAACTACTCAACCAACTACTAAGCTATACTCAACTAACTACTAATCTCAATACTCCTCCTCAAGATGGAGGGTGTAAAATGGTGAGCACTCCTAGCTTTCCTAACAAGTAGACATGCTGAAATTTCCAAGTCCTTTTGTCAGCAAGTCTGCCTGTTGTTCTTTAGTCCCCACATAATGTGTTTCAACTTCCCTTCATTGATCTTGTCTCTTATAAAGTGACGATCAATCTCTATGTTCTTGGTTCGTTCATGAAAAATAGGATTTGCTACAATTTGAAGTACCGTCTTGCTATCACAAAACATGTTTACAGGCTTCTTGATCTGGAGTCCCAATTCTGCAAATACCCCTAAGAGCCAAACTACTTCTGAAGTTGTTGCAGCTAGGCTTCTGTATTATTCTTCAGCTAAGCTCCTCGACACTGTTTGTTTTTTCTTTGATTTCCAAGAGATCAGGGAGTCGCCAAATGTGATGACCCAAAAGGTAATCTTGTGTTAATTTAGCAAAAACTGTGTTTTGAGGACCTAAAAGCCTCCATTAATCTCACCTCAATGTGCGTGCGCATCCCGGACGCGTAGCCGGGAAGCCTTTATGTGGAAATGTGTTAAATAGTTTAATTGATGATAATTAATGGAAAAAAGTTGACTTTGGTCAATATTTTTGATAAATGAACCCGAATCGGTGATTTGATGGTCCCGGAGGGTCCGTAAGAAAATATGGGACCTGGACGTATGCCCGGAATCGAATTCTGAGGTCCCAAGTCCAAGAAATGAATTTTTAAAGGAAATTATTTTCTATAAATAATAAAGACTTTTGAAAATAAAATTTGATGTGAAATCTGTGTTACCGAGCTTGTATTATGGTTTCGGAGCCCGGAACAGGTTTAATATGTGTTATGTGAGTTATCTGTAAAATTTGGAAAGAAATGGACTTGGTTTGACGTGTTTCATATCAAAATTGGAGAATTTAGAAGTTTATGAAGTTTGAGAAAATTCTATAGATTTTGGAGTTTAATTCATTGTTTTTGATGTTATTTTGGTGGTTATATTACTCGAATAAGTTCGTAAGATGATTTTGAAGTCGTGCGTATATTTGTTTTTGAGCCCCGAGGGCTCGGGTGAGTTTCGGGTAGGTGTCGGGGTGCAAAAAAGGGTGAAAAATCTGGTTTTTGGGGGCTGTTATGGTGTCTGAGATTTTTACACTATATGATCGCATAGGTTGCCCCGCAATCGCGTAGTGTAGCATGAGGGGGGGGAGGTCAATTTTCTCTGCGCGATCGCAAAGAGCATGGTGCGAACACGGAGCCTTAGGGCTTCGCTCTACGCGAACGCACCCCTATGTCCGCGATCGCATAAGTCTCCTGTGGGGTTGGGGCATGGGTAGCAATTGTTCTGTGCGAACGCGTTCTTTCGTTCGCGATCGCGTGGGTCCACGTCCATTTTCTCTGCGATCGCAGCCTTCACCTCACGATCGCGTAAGTCTAAGGCCAGTACCCTCCGCGATCGCAGGGCACATGTCACGATCGCGATAGCCATTTTCGCCCAGTTATTTAAATGCTCAAAAACAGAATACCCATTACGGGATTTTCATATTTTTTACCGTCTCCTTCTTCTCCAAACCCCATAGCCGATTTCCAAGCTGTTGTTCCTCCATAACCACTTAGGTAAGTAATCTTAACTCTTGTTTCTTCCATTTTCCTTCATCAATCACTAAATTCTAGGTCTAAAAACATGAAATCAAAGTTACAAATTGGGGGTTTTGGGTAGAGTTAGGGCTTTTTGAAATTTTGGGAATTCAACCTCATTTTGGGGTCGGATTTCAAAACAAATTGTATATTCGAGTTCATGGGTAATGGGTTATCGGGTTTTGGTCCGAACCTCGAGTTTGGACCAAGCGGATCCGGGGTCGAATTTTGGTATTTTTGGAAGAATTATGGGAAATGTATAATTAGGCTTTGGGGTTGAGTTATTGAATAATTATTGATGTTATTAAGTCAATTATGTCTAGATATATCGTTTCAGAGTCGTATTCAAGAGGAAAGGCCGTGATTGAGGCTTGACTTGCATTCTTGGAGCCGAGGTAAGTGTTTGGCCTAACCTTAGCTTGAGGGATTAGGTATAGAGTCTTATTTGCTATGTGTAACTCATGTCCAACGTATAGGTGATGTGACGGGTACCTATATGTTGTGGTCAAGCATGCCCGTGAGTCGAATTTTGATGAATTATTTAATGTTCTTTGATATTCTCCGTGTTGTGAATTATTGGGAACCTTGGAAATGGTACCTTGAGGTTACTTCATGACGTAGAAAGTTATTGATTATGTGTTCGGACGAGGATTTTTACTGTTGACATTATACTACTGAGTGAGATTGGTTATAGCTGAGTCCCTTGCCGGGACAGTAGAATTTTGTTGATTATTTCTCTACATTTGAAATGTCGTATTGTTAAACTTTCATATCAATTGTTGCTTTTACACTCATCATGCACTAGGGAACATCCCGTGCCGATTGATTATTATTTATACATGGGGGAACATTTCGTGCCGATTGATTATATTTATGCACGAGGGAACATTCCGTGCCGATTGATTATTATTTATGCGCAAGGGGACATTCCTTGCCGATTGATTATTATTTATGCGCGAGGGGACATTCCGTGCCGATTGATTATTATTGACGCACGAGGGGACATTCTGTGCCGAGTCATTATTATTTATACGCGAGGGGACAATCCGTGCCGTGTGATTTTGAGGCTATACACGAGGGGTCATGCCGTGTCTTCTCTTGTCTATTTTACTTGTTTCGAGTTGTCATTTCCTGTTTTACTTCTACATTCCAGTCAGTACTTGATTTTACTGTTTTAGCCATTGTTGCCCCTCTTATCCCCAGCATGTTCTTCCCCGTAACTGTATTCTTGTTTATTTTCTACTATACTTTTGAACTGCACAGGTACAATTTGTTGTCGTGTCCTAGCCTCGTCACTACTTCGCCGAGGTTAGGCTCGGCACTTACTCAGTACATGGGGTCGATTGTACTGATGCTACACCTGTACTTCTCTATGTTGTACAGATTACGCAGTCGGACCCAGTGGACCTCACTAGTAGGAGTGTCCTTCAGACCATTCCAGACGACATTGAGGTAGTTTCGCATGGCGTTCGTGGGTCTCGACGTCCCTGTCTATCTTTCATTCTGTCATTTATGTGTTTTCCAGACAGATACATCATTTTATTTTCAAACTATTGTTTTTAGTCAAATCTTAGACTGGTTCGTGAGGTTGTGACTCCACTTCTGGGTTTTGTACTTAAAGGGATTTCTTCGTTATTAGCTATTGTCATTTAGATTTATGTTAATGTTTTCGCACTTTATCTCTATTATCTAGTCAGTGTTTGTTATTTTCACTTGTTAATAAATCAATTCAGTTAACACGTTGGCTTGCCTAGCGGGTGCAACGTTAGGCGCCATCACGGCATGAAGATGGGATTTCGGGTCGTGACACCAAACTTAACCAGGAATTCTGTGACTGAACTCCTAGTATTGGGACATGCTGCCTAATCTGCATCATAGAAACAAGTGAGGCTATCTTCTGCTCAACTACTCATTATTATGGCCATTCCTGGTTCCAATTTTACATACTTCACAGTTCTTAATGATGCATCTCAATGTGATTTCTTTGGAGTTTGCATGAACTGACTTAGAGTCTGCACTGCAAAGCTTTTATCTAGTCTTATGATTGTTAAGTACAACAGCCTCCCTATTAATCTTTGGCAGGCTGTCATATCTTCTAATGGATCATCCCATGAAACACCTAAATGTTTGTCATGCTCTATTGAAGTGAACTTATGATTTGTATCCAAAGGTATTGAGACTGGTTTGGCTCCTCCTAGTCCTAAGTCTGATATCAGTTGCAATGCATATTTCCTCTAGTTCAACAAGATCCCCCTGTGTGATCTTAGCACCTCTATCCCAAGAAAGAAATTCAATTCTCCAAGATATTTCACCTTAAACTTCTGATGCAATGCCTTCTTGGTCTCCTAAATCAGGCTATCACTGCTTCCTGCGATCAACAGATCATCTACATATACTAACACTACCACTATATCACCCTTTATCTTTTAGTAAACATAGAATAATCATGTAAGCTCTGACAGTATCATGCATCAATCAAAGTCTCTGACAGTTTTATGTTCCACTGTCTTGAAGCTTGCTTCAATACACGGATTTCACTAGTATGCACACCTTTGTGTCCCCCTGTATTCTGAAGCCTTGAGGAAGCTCCAAATAAACCTCCTCAAACAAGTTTCCCTGTAAAAATCCTTATACACATCCATTTGTAAAATGTTCCAGTTCCTTGAGGCTGCCAATGCAATGACAGACCTGGTTGTCACCATATTAGTGACTGGTGAGAATATTTCATGATAGTCAACCCCTCTTTTTAGTTATAACCTTTAGCAACTAGTCTTTCTTTAAACCTCTCAACTTCACCATCAGGTTTATATTTTACCTTGTATACCCATTTTGATCCAATTGCTTTTTTGCCTTTGGGAAGATCAACTATATCCTATGTATTATTGTCTTCTAGAGCCTTGATCTCCAGCTTCATAACTTCTATCCACCTCTCATCCTTTGAAGCTTCCTGAAATGTTTGTGGTTCTATGATTGGTGAAATGTTTTCTACTAACTTCCTCCCTTGTGTAGATAGCTTGTGATAAGAAATGTAGTTTGATAGTGGATACATAATGTCCTTTTGCTTTCCTGTTGTAACATAGTCTTCAAGCCATAGTGGTGCTTTAGTAGTTTTCCCAGATCTCCTCAAGTTATTTTCTGTTGAGCCAGCATCAGAAGTTTCACCTCCTTCATTATCATCTGCTGATACACTGTCAAACATTTCAGCCATTTCTTAAACTTCTAAATTGTCAAGGTTTTCAACAGAATTGTTAACACGATCAACATCAACATCAACTTGATTAGGAACTATATTAGATGGACTAGGAGCTACAGTATGCACATCCGCATGTGAACTAGGATCTGTATTTTTTGCATCTGCACTCTACATATCTTAATGCTCATGAGTTTGTTGATTAGCTGGTTTACTGTTCTGTTGATGGGCGATCTGAGCATCTGATAAGTAGGGTTTTTGACTGCTATTTTCTCTCTTTTACTTGCAGTTTAGCTAAAAATGCTTAATGGTATTCCCGAGAATTAATGAAATGTGCTATCTTTCAGGGATACTAGGAAACGATCCAAAGAAGTGAAAATCAACTCAAAAAGGAATAAAAATTGGACAAGGACCAAAACAAGACAAAAAGGCCTATAGTGAGGACCGCACAATACTGTGTGCGGCCGCAAACTATGAAGAGGTACTGTTGGATTTTCTTCAGAGAATGCGGACCGCACAATTATTGTGGCTGTAGAAGAGGAGATTCAGAGAGAGTGTTTTTAGGAAATCTTAAGATATGCGAACCACACTATTATTGTGTGGCCGCAGGAGCCAAAGTGCCGCCGCACTCACAAATGTGCGGTCCGCAGAAGAAGGTCTAGCCCCAGTCCAAGTTCAAGTGTGCGGCCGCACTCAGAAATGTGCGGTTCACATAATTAGATGAAGTGCGGTTGCATCCCATTTTTATGCAACTGTAGAAAGTCCAATTGACCAGTCAATCTCAACACGCGGACCGCACACAAAATTGTATGGCCGCACAACCTCTGCAGGGGTATTTTTGTCAGATATTTTCAGCTTAGTATAAATAGAACTTTTTGTCATTTTTAGGTTAAGTTGTGTAAGTGTGGAGCACCTATACCATTTTTCTTTACTGTATTGGGTAACATTGTACTAGATTAGCTTCTAAACATTAGATTTTCTTTCCTTAATTTAGTATTATGAATCCTATTTTAGTTTCTTCTTTAATTTCTTTATTTTTTATGAGTAGCTAAACCCATAGCTAGGGTTGTGACCCAACCCTAGTGTGGGTACTTAATGGGTTATTGATTTAGGGTTTATTTTTTATTGGGTATATGATATTTATCCTTGTTCTTTCTTGAATTCCAGAAGTAATAGTTGCAAACATTGATTCATACCTATTCGACTTAGTCTCTACTTGAGAAAGAGAAGCTAAGTCTAGGAAAACTTGGCTAACTAGGAATTGGGGTGAACTCAAAAAAATTGATATCACCAATTAAACGGTCGAACCTAGTGATAGTAAGACCCGACTAGAGCATTTATCACTTGCTTAGTGAAATACCCATTTGGACTTGAGAAAGCCAAATCGGGCAACATCACTCAAACAACCGAGAGGTATAGAGTGCGTAATTGAGTGTGATTGCTATATTGTATCCCAATAAATCAAAAATTCCCTAAAGCTCTAAACTCGTTAGGTAACCAACTCGGTGGAAGTCGCAACCCTAGATCTTTTCTAACTTGAAAAACAACCAAACAAAAATATTGTCTCTTAGCTTTACTATTGTAATCAATAGAGTAAAAATTAGAAGTAGAAACAAAAATTGTCAATGTGGAAGTGTAATTTAGGGCATATCATACATTCACACTAGGTGTATACTAATCCAAAATCTAACTCCCTGTGGATTCGACCCCGACTTGCGTTGGGTTTTTATTATTGCTTCGACCACCTCACAACCTATATTTGTGGTGTGAGTTTTGGGTGAGATCAAATTTTTGGCGCCGTTGCCGCGGAGTTAAATAGATTTAGCTATATATCTAAGTTTTTGTGTTATTTGTCTTATTTTCCTTCCAAGTTACTAATTTTGTTTTTGAATTACTTATAAGTACGAGAATGACTCTCAACAATGAGCCCATCAGGATTTTTCCATTGGGGGAGGAGGTGGTTGATGATCAAGGTGATGAGGTTCATCCCGAACCTCAAGAAAATATGCGAGGCCGGTGGCCTCATGATAATATTCCCATCCCTCCCCCACCTCCACCAAGAGCGGTAGCGCACCGGGTATTGCCAAACGGGGGTTATGCAAGTGCTATAGTACCGCGCTGTATTAGGGAGGGAAACTTCCAAATCACCAATGTGATGCTTACACTACTTGAGCAACGGGGATTCTTCACCAGGACTCCAAGCCAAAATGCTTACAAGCATCTCAAGGGGTTCGTCGCTACTTGTTGAGGGAGCAAGCAAACAAATGTTTCCAAGGATGCACTGCGTTTGAGGCTATTTCCCTTTTCTCTACAGGGAACGGCATTGGACTGGTTAGAGAGATTACCCAATCATTCCATCCATACATGGGATGAGTTTTCCAAAAAATTCATTGCCAAATTCTTCTCTCCGGGGCACATGGCTACACTACGGGATGAAATTCTAGCGTTCAAGCAAGAGCACAATAAGCCATTGCACGAGATTTGGGAAAGATATCGTACCATGGTTAAAGAATGCCCCAATAATGATATGACCAAAGCCATCATCCAACAAACCTTCTACAGGGGGATCAACACAACAAATAAATGTGTGGTAAATCAACTCACCGGCGGGAACTTCATGAACACGCCTTATACCGAAGCTTGTGAAATTTTGGATGAGATGACGGATACCTCGTCGGCGTCGCAAAGTAGAGCCAATGTTCCTCAGGGTGACCCAAATGTCATTCACATACACAAGGAACAACATGATCATGGTCAAGCTATTGTCGAGTTGACAACCACAATGAACCAATTGGCCAAAGCTTAGCTTCAACAAGTTCAAGGGCCGAAGCAAGTGAATGCAATGGAAGGAGTGAATATAATGATGAACAAGAGACGACAAAGAGGTCAACAAGTGCAAAACCGTCCGGAATTTGTGCAAGATGATAGTGGGTATGACCAAGATGTCTCGTACAATGAGCAAAAAGAAGAAGTGCAATATGTCAAAAATTATCAAGGTCCAAGAAATAATGCTCAAGGACAAAATCAACAACAATGGAGATCACAAAGAAATCAAGGAAATTGGAACAACCAAGGCCACCAATGCAATTGGAGTGGTGGTAACCACAATCAAGGTAATTGAGGAAATAATAATAATCAAGGCAATTGGAGTAATCAAGGTAACCAAGGTAATTGGGAGGCAATCATCAAGGTAATTGGGGTGGAAACAACCAAGGGGGTTGGGACACTAATAACCAAGGGAATCGGGGGTCGGGCTTTCAAAGGCCCCCGATGTTTCAACACCAAGCAACCCGTCTCCATATCTGTCTCAAGACTCCAGTTATTCCAATAATGAGATGGGACAAATTTAAAAATATGTTCAAACAAATGATGGAGAAAAATGTTGACTCCGATACTCAATTAGCCTCCCACAACACTTCAATCCGCAATTTGGAGGTTCAACTTCGCCAAATCTCGCAAGCTTTGAACACTCGTCCTAAGAGGGAACTACCTAGTGATACGGTGGTGAACTCGAAGGATGGGAACAATACAGGACATGCCATGGCCGTAACCACACGGAGTGGAAAATATGGGGAGGAAACTACCTCAAACTAAAGAAGAGTTGTGGATGATGATGTGTTGGTTCAAGAAGATGAGACTCCAAGTAATGTGGTTCAAGCTAATGAAGAAGTGAGAATTGACATTGATGAAAGTTTGGAGGAGACCCAAGAAGAGTCCAAAGCACCAATGCCAAGGCCTCCTCCTCCATACACTCAAAGGCTCGCAAAGCAAAATAGTGAGAACTAATTCAAGAAGTTTATTGATATGATGAATAGTTTTTCCATTAATGTGTCATTGGTTGAGGCGTTAGAACAAATGTTGGGTTATGCAAAGTTCATGAAGGATTTGGTAACAAATAAAAGATCAATGAATTGTGAGACTATCAAGATGACACATCAAGTAAGTGCTATTGTGCACCCAATGGTTCCGAAATTAAAAGATCCCGGCGCTTTCACAATCCCTTGCACTATTGGGAGCGCCGACTTTGCCAAAGCTTTATGTGATTTGGGGGCAAGTATCAACCTGATGCCCTACTTTGTATTCAAACTTTGGTAATTGGGAAACCAAGACCCACATCTATGAGGTTGCAAATGTCGGATCGGATTATGATGAGGCCATTGGGTATTATTGATGATGTGTTAGTTCGTGTTGATATGTTCATCCTTCTGGTGGACTTTGTAATTCTTGACTGTGAGGTTGACTATGAGGTGCCTATTATCTTGGGTAGACCTATCCTTGCTACGGGGAAGGATCGAGTTGATGTGGAAGCCGATGAGCTCACCTACCGAGTGAGTGATGAAAAAGTGGTTTTCCATGTGTGCAAATCGATGAGGCAACCAAATAGCAACGAAGTTTGTTCGTTTGTGGAATTAGTGACCGAAGTTGATTGTTGATGATGGTAGTGCTATGATGAATGTTGAGGATACCTTGGAAGTTGTGTTGCTTAATCATGATGAGGATGAGAAGGAAGGCTTTGTGGAATTTATCAATGCTTTTCAAGGAATGGGGTCAAATACTTATGAGCCCCAAAAATTGTCCTTAGATCTTGAGAACCGGAAGACTCCTCCAACAAAGCCCTCAATCAAGGAGCCTCCCACTTTGGAGTTAAAGACATTACCTTCACATCTCAGGTATGAGTTTCTTGGCCCTTGTTCCACTTTACCTGTTATTCTTTCCTCTTGCTTGACTAACATGCAGGTAGATTCTACTTTGGTGGTGCTCCTAAAGAGGAAAAAAGCTATAGGATGGACATTGGTGGATATTCGGGGTATAAGCCCCGCCTTTTGCATGCACAAGATTATTTTGGAGTAGGATGCCAAGCCCTCCGTGGAACATCAAATAAGATTAAATGAAGCAATGCAAGAGGTAGTGAAGAAGGTATCATCAAATGGTTGGATGCGGGTCGTGTACCCCATTTTCAATAGCTCGTAGACCTCTCTGGTACAATGTGTCTCAAAGAAAGGGGGCATGACTGTGATAACAAATGAAAAGAATGTTGATCCCCACAAGAATTGTCACAGGGTGGAAAGTGTGCATGGACTAGAGGAAGATCAACAAAGTCACTCGGAAAGATCATTTTCCGCTCCCATTTCTTGTTCAAATGCTGGATAGGTTGGCCGGACGTGCTTTTTATTGATTTCTTGATGGATACTCTCGCTACAATCATATTCTTATTGCTCCTGAGGACCAAGAGAAGACCACTTTCACTTGTCCCTATGGTACTTTCGCATTCTCGTGGATGCCATTTGGGTTATGCAATGCACCGATGACTTTTCAACAGTGGTGGAGGACTTTCTTGAGTTTTTCATGGATGATTTTTCCGTGGTGGGGAATTCTTTTGAAGAGTGCTTGGACAACTTGGACAAGGTATTGGCAAGATGTGAGGAAACTATCTTGGTTTGGAATTGAGAGAAATGTCACTTTATGGTCGAGGAAGGCATTGTCCTTGGCCACAAAATTTCAAAGCATGGTATTGAGGTTGATAAATCCAAAATTGAAGTGATCTCCAAACTCCCTCCCCCTACATCCGTGAAGGGAGGGAGGAGCTTAATAGGTCATGCGGGGTTCTATCGCTGATTCATCAAGGATTTTTCTAAGGTGGTAAACCCCTTGTGTAAACTTTTGGAGAGGTATGACAAGTTCCACTTCAACGAATATTGTATGAGGCATTCGAATTTCTCAAGTATAAGTTGAATACTACTCATATTATCACCGCACCGAATTGGAGCTTACCCTTTGAGCTCATGTATGATGCAAGCAATGTGGTGGTTGGAGCGGTATTGAGGAAACGTATCAAAAAAATCTTCCATCCGGTCTACTATGCTAGTAAGACCAAGAATGATGCCCAAGTCAACTACATAGTGACCAAAAAGAGCTCCTTGGTATTGTCTTTTCTATGGAGAAGTTCCGCCCGTACTTGATGGGTACAAAGGTGATTGTTCACACTGACCATGCAGCGCTTCGATATTTAATGAGCAAGAAATATTCTAAAGCAATATTAATGAAGTAGGTGCTTCTTTTACAAGAATTTGATCTAGAGATTCAAGACCGCAAGGGTAGTGAAAACCAAGTGGCGACTTGTCTCGTTTGGAGGAGGAGGGCAGGCCAAATTATGGCCTTGAGATAAATGATTCATTTCCAGACGAACAACTCCTAGCCATTTCTATGAACAGAATGCCATGGTTCGCCGACTTAGCCAATCATCTTGTGAGTCGCATTGTACCGAATAAGTTCTCTTTAAACCAAAGGAAGAAGTTCAAACGGAATTTCCTTGAGTATTATTCGGATGAGCCTTATCTCTTCCGGATTTGTACCGATGGTGTGATTCGACGATATGTGCCGGAGGAAGAACAATTGGGAATTCTTGAGGCTTGCCCCTCTTCGCCATATGGTGGTCATCATGGTAGAGTTAGAACGGCTACAAAGGTGTTGAGTAATGGATTCTATTAGCCTTGTCTTTACAAGGATGCTAGTGATCTTGTCAAGCGTTGTGATGAATGTCAAAGGGGCGGTGGGATTTCTAAGAAAAATGAGATGCCTCTCACCACCATCTTGGAGACTGACATTTTTGATGTGCGGGGCATTGATTTCATGGGTCCGTTCGTGATCTCTTGTGGCAACACTTACATATTGGTAGCTGTGGATTATGTGTCAGAATGGGTTGAAGCCGTGGCTTTCCTAACAATGAAGCTCAGAGTGTGGTGCCATTTTTGAAAAAGAACATCTTCACAAGATTTGACACTCAAAGGGACATTATTAGTAATGGGGGATCACACTTTTGCAAAAAAGCTTTTGATACTTTACTCTCAAAGTATGGTGTCACCCACAAAGTGTCGACACCCTATCATCCTCAAGAAAGTGGACACGTTGAAGTCTCCAACCGGGAGATCAAGAGCATTTTGTCAAAGACCATGAATGCCAACCAGACAGATTGGTCGAAGAAACTTGATGATGCTATTTGGGATTATAGGATGGCTTACAAAACACCAATTGGTATGTATCCGTATCGGTTAGTGTTCGGGAAAGCTTGTCACCTACTGGTGGAACTTGAGCACAATGCTATGTGGCCATTGAAAAAGCTTAATCTTGAGTGGGATGTCGCCGCCAACTTAAGGGTGGCACAATTGAATGAGATTGATGAATTCCGGTTCCATGCATATTCAAGTTCGTCCTTGTACAAGGACAAGATGAAGTACCTATGCAAAATCTATCCGGAATAAAGAGTTCAAAGAAGGCGATCTTGTGCTATTGTTCAATTCTCGATTGCGGATGTTTCGGGGAAAGTTGAAATCCAAGTGCTTAGAGTCAATAACCAGGTAAAACATAATCTTGTCAAGGTTGATGATGGTCACGTTGTGGTGTTGCTTCATTTCAAGTGATATGATGCTAAAATACGTCGTGCCGCGATGTTAAATCAGACACTTCTTGGGAGGAAACCCATGTTTCTTTTAATTTTTTTTCATTTTTCTTCTTTTTAGATAGGTTATGTATTGAGCTAACTGGTTTCAAAGTGAATTGCAGGAATGAGTGTGCATTGCATGGACAATCTGGAAAAATTGTTCAAGTGTTGAGCTTATGTGGACCGCACCAAAATTATGCGGACCGCACAAAAATATTTGCGATGGAGATCCAAAATCACCAACTCTCTAAAGTTGGAATTTGTAGAAAAATTGCCAGAATGCGGCCGCACACACAATTATGCGGACCGCACAAGGATATGCAGCCACACTCATTTTTGTGCGGCCCGCAGAGTTCATTTCATGCATAGGTAAAGAATGCGGACCGCACTAAAAATTGTGCGGCCGCAATCAAGTAGGTGTTTTACTGACTGAGTCAAAGTATGAATAGGGCTTTTAACCACTATTCACACTTTACACTCTTTGAACTCCTAAGCCCTAGAAAACACTGTGCATCCCAAAAATAATTCACAAATCACACTCAATTCATCAATCTAGATTCTCACCTGCATCATTCACTACTAGTATGTTCAATTCATGTAGATATTTGTTCATTTTTCTCAATTTTTATTTTTGTTTTCTTTGATTAGTTTAGTTAATTTTAGGCCTAAAATGTCAAATGTTCTTAATATGTGATTCAAAATCATGTGGGTAGCTTCATACATGTTCATTAGGGACTGGGTAGTCCACTAATCTTGTCATTCGTGCATACCATGTTTAATTTGTGAAAGAAATTGTAAGAATCCTAAGTTTAAGGCCGTCACTGTTCAAATTGTGCGGCCACACACATTTTTGTGTGGTTCGCTTAACTATTAAATAGGGAGTTTGGTGTGTTTTAAATGTGCGGACCGCACTCAAAATTTGGCAGTCCGCAGAAAAAGTGTGTGGCCACATAAAAATGTGTGAGACCACACTCTTAAACTTCAGAGAATCAGGTTTGGACTTGTACAGACACACTCAAAATTGTGCGGTCCTCACTTGAGGATGTGCGGACGCACTCACAATTATGCGGTCCGCACTCCAGGGTGTACGGTCCGCACTAGACAGTCTACGGCCGCACTCGAAATTGTGCGGTCCGCACTATCTCTTTGATGGCTGTTTGTCTGCAATTGTTCTACAGCTATTTTAATTGTTTTGAACTCAACTGAACCATATACTTTGGATTGTAGACAATGGTTAGATCACGTGGTAGAGGCGACACATCAAAGGGGAGATGTGAGCTCCCGAGGCAGAGGTAAAGGCAGTTACCCTCTGGGAGTGCAATCCAAACATATTGCCAAGAAGCCGACCACCGGTGGAGGAAGGGCCACAAAGCCCTTACAATCCAACTCTTATGAACCATCAAGGGAAGCCTCTGAGGGTCATTCTATGGAGGTCCATACTGAGCCCCAATCCCAACCACCTCATCCCACTGGGCGCTATCAATTGCGCAATGAACCAATATCCAGCTCTTCTAAGGGTTCTACTGAGGAAACCCCCTGGGTCCAAGCCCTCCTGTTCACCTACTCCGGCACCAGTAGCTATTGATGTCGATGATGATGATGTCCAGCATGATGGTGGGGGGGGGGACACACAAGTAGGTAGCCTTGAGAGGTTAAAGAAGAAGGAAATTTGGAAAGATAGATTCGTCAGCTTGACAGCATTCAACAGATTCTAGGAGTTGTGGCCAATGAGATCGCTCACACTTGAGCGACAGTTCTTGATAAAGGATTTTGATATTCACAATCCAAATGTATTTAGGCAGTTTCGGGGAGAGAAAGGGGTGAAGGTGGCTCACCCGTAGTGTCTTAGATGTAAATGAGCACTTGGTCAGGGAGTTCTACGCCAATGTGGCTCACATTAAGAAGGGGACAAAAGTGACAAAAGTGAGAAATCTGAAAGTTCGCTTCGACGCTTGCTCTTTGAACACTTATGTGGGATTTGAAGAAGTGGAGGCAGTCCAGTACCTAGAGAAGTTGGCTCTGGGTAAAGTAGCTCGCCCTTGGCTAGCTGAGATTTTGGCTGCTCAAGGACCACCACCACCATGGATTATAGCTGGAGTCCCTATCCTCCGGGCCACCCTCAACTTTGAAGCTAAAGGGTGGAAAACCTTTGTGTGTAGCCGGATTGACCCGAGTCTGAATGAAAACAACCTTCCTCTTCTCCGAGAAGTTCTGGTGGCTTCTATTATGGCGGGGTACCTGATCAATGTGGGTTCCATCATGTCTACCAACATCACATTGGCGGTCCAAAAAAGTGTAAAGTCCTACCCTCATCCAAACACCCTCACAGAGTACTTTAGTGATGCCAAGGTGGAGCTAAGGCGATATGACACAAAGGTAAAATCAAAAAAGCCTTTTTCATGGTATCACTTGCAGGGTGCAGACAACCCAAATTTCAAGGGTAAGGACAATACCGCCATCGGTTAGTCTAACGAGTCATCAGTGGTATGTTCAGAGGCTGTCGCTGAGCCATCTACAACTCCCATGCCTTGCAGAGCAGCCGAACCTTTCACCAGGTAAGCCGCCATGCCACCACCTTCATCCTCTTGGCCATTAAGTTCAGTTCTTGTGCCAACCTCATCCACTTATCCTTTCACTACGTTGTGAGTCTCCCAGACTTTGGCGAGCCTCAACAACTGGATACAGATAGCCACTTCTAAGCTCTCTGACATATCCAGTACTGTTGCAGCACAATCCTTTACTCCAGTAGTGTCACAGATACCTCCGTCAGTGGAGGAAACATTAAATAAGATTCTGGACAACTAGAAGACTATCATGGACACACTACTAGCTCAGGGAGGTGCTATTGAGGAGTTGGCCAAGCAAGTGAAGAAGATGAGAAAATCCTAGGCTTTGAAGAAAGTAGTGGAGAGTTTGAGAGAGGAGGTGAAGAAGTTAGCAGCAACAGGTGATTTGCCCTTTGACTTACTGATAGAGACAGGTCCATCAGTACCAGGTGACCCAGCAACACCATCAGCAGACGCATCAACTGGCCAGTGTGACGAGCCAGATCTCACTGGCCCCACTGCTGAAGAGATGCTTCGGATGCTCACCAACCCTATTGTCCCTCAACCTGGAGATGATGATACAGTTAGAGGAGATCGAGGGTGGTGATGCTGTCAGTCACCCCGAGACCACATAGGGAGTTTTCTTTACTCTCTACCCTCTTATGTTTTGATTTTACTAAGCATTGAGGACAATTCTTGTTCTTTTTTTGGGGATGGTCTATTTTGGTATTTTGGATGATTTGGATGACTTTTGATTACATTTGGTCCTGTAATAACTTTAATACTCTTTTTCTTTTTATTTTATCTTTATTTTCTCCCTCATTATGTATATATTCATCCCTCTTGTATATATTCATTTGCCTTACCTTCAGTAGATTATTTTATAGCTTCTTTTGCTTTCTTAATAGCATAGCTTCTTACTTATTTATGAGCTTCTTTTTTATTTGTTAGCTTCATTTTATGATTTAGTGAATAATAAGTCTTTGGTTTTCTTAATTCGACGGTTCTTTCCAAGGTGGGTCTTGTGTGAACCGGGTGACTCTTCCCGACGAGGCCTTGACTTTATTCTCTTTAACAATCCGGTTGTGTGAGAGGTGAGAAATTTTGTTACAAGTCCAAGTACTCGTGCAAATGGTCTAGAACTTGCCCCGAAAGTGTTTCTAGGCAAAATTCTAAGTTAGCTCGGCTTGAGAAGTGATTGGCTCTCCTTGTCCTGTTTTGAAACATTCCATGGTCCACCAATGATATCATCCTTAGTAAACCCTTTTGAGCCTAAAGCCTTTTTATTTGATAACCACATTACAAGCCTTTAACCGTTTTATAGTAACTCTCTCTTGGCACCTGACTTTTTTTAGCGTTCATGTGATTCAAATGGCAAAAACATAAGTTTCGGGGAGAGACGAGGAGTTTAAAGATGGTTTCAAGGCACAAAAAAGGAAATGAAGAAGAGGAAAAGGCAAAGAAAAAGAAAGGAAGAACAAAGAAAAACACAAAAAGAAAGTGAATAATGTGAAAGGGTTGAAAAGATGCAAAAGTGCAAAGCATGGAGAAAGCAAAGAAGGAGATTGTGAATAGCATGACAAAGAAAGAGTGATGTCAAGTATCTCTAATCCTCTAAGGGAAAAGAAAATGACTCAAAGAATCAGTAAAGTATGAGCCAACAAGAGAATATGAAGTTCTAAAGGAAAGATGAACCGATTCAAATCCGATATTTCCCTCCTTAGTCCAAAAGACTTCATTACATGCCGAAAAATCCCTACATGATTTCAAGCCGAGAATGATTACATTAATGGTGATATACATGAGGGGCAAGCATATGGTACTTAGATCCGGGTTTGTGACATTCTTTTGAGAGTGATGGGCAAGTCTTTCTCGAGTCATTATTTTGAATTCTTCATTCGTAAGTGAGATGAGTTTCAGAGAGTATAAGAGGAGGAGTTTGGGATCCACAGTGACTTGCATGAAAGTGCGAGCTTCCTTGATGAATAAAGTCAACCCTTGATGCCCAAGTGTCACATTAGAGCCACTGGTGCTTCAACATTTAAATCATAGGCTTGTTAATGATTCATGAGAGTGTGGGTAATTATTGGTCCCAATTGATTTGTGTTTGACTCAACTTCGGCCAACTGAAATATCCCTTTTTCTAGTGAAGGTGGGAATTGCCTTAATTGCTTGAGGACAAGCAAAAGCTTAAGTTTGGGGGAGTTGATAAGTAGGGATTTTGATTGCTTATTTGCTCTCTTTTACTTGCGTTTTAGCTCAAAAATGCTTAAAGGTATTTCCCGAGAACTAGTGAAATGTGCTTTCTTGAAGGGATATTGGGAAACGAGCCAAAGAAGTGAAAATTAACTCAAAAAGGAGTAAAAATTGTACAAGGACGAAAACAAGACAAAAATCCCTACAGTGCGAACCGCACAATATTGTGTGCGGCCGCAAACTATGAAGATGCACTGTTGGATTTTCTTCAGAGAATGCGGACCGCACAATTATTGTGCAACCGCAGAATAGGAGATTCAAAGAGTGTGTTTTTGGGAAATCTGAAGATATGAGGACCGCACTATTATTGTGGGACCGCATGAGCACAAGTGCGGACGCAGGAGCAAATGTGAAGTCCGCAGAAGAAGGTCCAGCCCCAGTCCAAGTTCAAGTGTGCGGCCGCACTCAGAAATGTGCGGTCCTCACAATTAGATGAAGTTCAGCCGCATCCTAGTTTTATGTGGCTGCAGAAAGTCCAATTGACCAGTCAATCTTAACATGCAGACCGCACACAGAATTGTGCAGCCGCACAACCTCCGCAGGGGCATTTTTGTTAGATATTTTTAGCTTAGTATAAATAGAACTTTTTGTCAATATTTAGTTAAGTTGTGTAAGTGTGGAGCACCTGATCCTTTTTTCTTTACTGTATTGGGTAACATTGTACTAGATTAGCTTCTAAACATTAGATTTTCTTTCCTTAATCAAGTATTATGAATTCTATCTTAGTTTCTTCTTTAATTTCTTCATTTTTTATGAGTAGATAAACCCATAGCTAGGGTTGTAATCCAAACCTAGTATGGGTACTAAATGGGTTATTGATTTAGGGCTTATTTATGATTGGGTATATGATATTTAGCCTTGTTCTTGCTTGAATTCCAGAATTAATGGTTGCAAATATTGATTCATGCGTATTTGACTTAGTCACTACTTGAGAAAGAGAAGTTAAGTCTAGGAAAGCTTGGCTAACTAGGAATTGGGGTGAACTCAAAAAATTGATAGCCTTAATTAAAGGGTCGAACCTAGAGATAGTAAGACCCGGCTAGAGCATTTATCACTTGTTTTGTGAAATACCCATTTGGACTTGAGAAAGCCAAATCGGTCAAAATCACTCAAACTACCGAGAGGTATAGAGTGAGTAATTGCGTGTGATAGCTATATTGTATCCTGATCAACAAAACATAACCTAAATCTCAAAACCTGTTAGATAACCAACTAGGCGGAAGTCGTAACCCTAGATCTTCTCTAACTTGAAAAACAACCAAAGCAAAAATATTGTCTCTTAGCTTTGCTGTTGCAATCAATAGAGTAAAAATTAGAAGTAGAAACAACAATTCTCAATGTGGAAGTGTAATTTAGAGCATATCACACACTCACACTAGGTGTATACCTAATCCAAAATCTAACTCCCTGTGGATTCGACCTCGAATTGCGTTGGGTTTTTATTATTGCTTCGACCGCCTCACAACCTATATTTGTGGTGTGAGTTTGGGTGAGATCAGTATCAAGTGATCTTCCCCTATTAGGGGCTGCATCAAACACATGAAAAGAATCGGAAAAGAACAAGTGAGAGTGAACATCAGGTGACTTAGCAAAGGGAAATATGTATTCTTCGAAGACAACATCGCGGTTCACAAAAAATCTGTTGATGGTGAGATCCAAGAGTTTATAACCCTTTTGAGTAGTAGAATATCCTTAAAAGTTGTTGCTCTTGCCTTTCACCAAACTTGTCATCTCAGACAACAATGGTGGCATAGAAAAGATGTCCAAACACTCGCAAATGATTAAGGGATGGTGGCTTTCCATGCAGCAGTTCATGGGGTGATTTGACCTGTAGAACCTCAATTGGCAGCCTATTGATCAATTAGACAACCCTCTACACGTTCTCCCCGGTATCTAGTAGGAATTTGAGCTTTAAACTTCAATGCTCGAGCAATGTCTAGTATCTGCATGTTTTTCCTCTCAGTTACCCCATTCTGCTGAGGGGTATACACACAACTACTCTGGTGAATTGTGTCATATGAATGAACAAGTCAGTGCACACTTTGTTAAAGAACTTCGTTCCATTGTCAGTTCTAACCACCTTAAGAACAACAGAAAACTGAGTCTTTATTAATGGGAGAAACATTTTGATTACACTAGCAACATCACTCTTCATTTGCAATAAGTAAACTCATGAAAATCTGGTATGATCATCTAGTATAGTAAGGAAAAAATGCTTTCTATCATGATTAGGTATCCTATAAGGACCCCATACATCCATGTGAATCAGTTCTAAAGGATTATTATGTACAGTATGACTAGTAGGAAACAATAACATGCTTTGCTCTGGTAATGGGCAAATAAAACAGTCTTTATTTATAGCTACATCTAAAATTTTATCCTGTAGGAATGACATGTGCTTCATAGTCTTGATTGATGCATGCCCCAGTCTTCGATGCCAAATACTACTATCTACTGTCTTTCCTTGCACCACTACACTCTTCACTAGATCTTTCACACTGCTTTGATTGTTTATTTTCCTCACAATGTATAGACCACCTTGCTCCTTACTGATCCCCGTCACCTTGCTAGTGAAGAGGTCCTGAAAATGCAAAAATCAGGAATAAACAGGGCAACACAAGAGAGGTTTTTGGTCAGATTGGACACTGATAACAAATTCTATCTGAAATCTGGAACATATAGCACATTCTTAGCCTTCATACTTTCAAGGAACTCAGCAAGTCCTATGTGTGTTATATTGGACTTAGCTCTATTAGGTAAGTGAACTTATTCTTTAGAACTCAATCCACTAACCTTATTATTAAGTGAAGCAGTAATGTGGTGAGAAGCACCAGAATCTACAATCCACTCAGTAGTTCCTAAGTCTTGCATAAAAGATGTGGCAATACCTGCCAAATTGGCTTGAGGTGCAACAACATCCTTGTTCTCATTCAACATACCAAGGATCAGGTTGTATTGTGCTTCTGTGAAGAATTATCCACCTTTTGCAGATTCACCAGCAGCCTCACCTTCCACTACTTGAGATGTCTTGTCTACCACATTTTTCCCAACTACATTATTGATAACAAACTTCTTCTTTGACTTAAAGTCAGCCGGGTAGCCAATCAACTTATAACAATTCTCCTTCAAATGCCCCTTCATATTGCAATACTCATATCGCATATAAGGCTTCTTTCCTTTGTATGGTTGTCCATGACCTACATGTATAGTCATGGGATCAATCTTCCCTGTGAAAGGTGGAAAAGGTTGTGGCCTTTGATCTCATTCTCTATAATCATAGCATATACTTGATTCAAGCTAGGTTCTATTGTCTTCATGAGTATTTGCCTGTGAGCCTGCTCATATGATTCATTTAGACCACTGAGAAATTGGAGTAATCTCTGGCGCTGCAAATGCTCAATGTAGTCCCTTGACTTAGGACAATAACAACCACGAGAAGGAACAAGAGCATCATACTCTGCCCAAAGTTCCTTTAATTTGGTAAAATAGGTTGCTACTGAGTCAGTCCCCTGCAAAATTGTGGCAATCTCCCTATGTAACTGGAAAAAGCGCACTCGATTCACTTTATCAAAACGTTCCATCAGATCCTTCCAAACCAAATGAGCATTTGATGCGTACACAATCCACTAAGCAGGTCCGGCGATATAGTGTTCATGATCCAAGATAGGTCAATTGAGTTGCAGATTTCCCAATCCTCATGGAATTCAGTCCTAAATTGATACTTTCTACACGTACCAGTCACGAACCCTAGTTTTCACTTACCTTTGAGCGCAATTCGCATTGACCTTCGCCAAAGCCCATAATTCTCAGATCTTGTTAACTTCACCGGAATTAAGATCGAACCAGGTGTATTAGAAGGATGAACGTATAATGGATGTGTGTGATCAATTTTTTCTTCGACTTCATCATCATTCGCCATTATCGCAGAATAGAGAAATCTTGTAGTGAAGAAGAAATTTAAGAATAGCGCAACAAAAAAATGATTATTGAAAAAAAAAATCGCACCGAGCGTACGATCGAGTCAACACTTTGATACCATGTTGATTTGCTCACTGTATGAAGCTCTATTTCACAGTTTATCCATGGAAGTATAGAGAGGACATTTGGGAGAGAAGCTCACAGTTGTATTGATATTAACGAAATTGTCACGCCCCAAACTTGAAGAGGCGTGGCCGGCACCCGGTGCCGTACTCGGCCCGAGCGTCCCACTCTGTAACTGTGAACTCTGGAGGGGTAACCCTCAACTTAGGCCGATGAGGCCATATTATGAATCGTCTGAAAATAACGTCCTTCTTATCTGTAGGGTAAACATATCCAAAAACTGATATATAGTTGTGCAGGCCGATGAAGCCACCATGAACATCTAATGATATAAAAAATATACAGGACTCGTCTACAAGCCTCTAGCGATAGTTGAACTGTATCATGGTCGGGACAGGGCCTCGACCTACCCATCAAACTTGTATATATAAAATAGACTCCAAGGTCTAGACTTGGTAACTCCGAGGAAGTGGAGCTCACCAACCAAGCTGATGTTAGACTCTGTCTACTGGAGGGTCTGTCCAACTGTCAATTAGGACCTGCAGGCATGAAATGCAGCGTCCCCGACAAAAGGGACGTCAGTACGAAATAATGTACCGAGTATGTAAGGCGACAACATAACTGAAAGCTGAAACTGAACTGATAATATAATAACTGAAAGTAACTGGGAGTCAAAGATAATCTGAAGATATGCTTACCTGCTAATACTGACTCAACTCTCTCAATATAGTAAGTAAAATAGCTATCGGGCCTTATAAGGCTCAGTATATGTAACTGCTCTGCCGTAGTAGGATCGCTCATTGGCGCTCGGCCATACTAGGTTCTGTATCTTGGCCATTCTGGGATCGCTCATAGGCGCTTGGCCACAGTAGGCTCGGTATATAACTCACCATCTGATCAGAGGTTGCCCAATAGGGGCCTGCCCATCGATTATAGCTCGATGGTAGTGAAAATACTATAATACTGTATATATATAGACTCTCTGCTCTCTTAGCTGAAAGAAGAAAAAACTAAACTGAATATGAAGTCCCGATAAGGGAGAATGTTGTTACTTATGAGACTAGAAAAATGTACATAAATTCAAAAATATGAACTTCTCTTTATGTTTCGTTGTCAAACACATGTAGTTACTTGATCTTGCCAAAATGAAGAAAAGGTTTAGCCTTAACATCCACGTTATACTCGTCTTGTTGCACCTTAATCTACAACAATGATAACAATATTATTATCAAGTTATGGAAAGTACAACTATCATACAACGAACTACAAGCTTATTTTGTAACAAAATAGGCAACATCTCCCCTATAATCTTTACTTCCCCCTAATTCGACATAACACCAACAATGTATGAACACAACAATAACAACATATATACATCATTTCCAACCTTATATCCATCATAAAATACCACAAAACAGCCCAACATACCCCCTATCACTCCATACATAAAACGACAACCATAGTAGTGTCAAACAACCTAAAAATGTAACGACGACGACTGACCAACCACCCTGACATTATGTGGTGTTTTTCCACACCCTTTCTCCTCCAAAACTCCACAAAAATTGCAGCTAAAGAGACAACCCAACAGCAACATGAAATAGCCCACAAAACAGTCCACTACAAGTTGAACAACTCGAACTCACGACTTCCGATCACCGTCCCGTGAATTCTTACAATTATTGAATGAATTTCCCTACTTTAAAAGTAGAAAAAATATATGAAAAAGGGCAGTATACTTACCATATTTGGTGAATGTCTCAGCTCCTATCTTGATTCTTCAACCCTTAGGTTTTTCTCCAACTAGAACTTGAAAAGAAGAGAATTATTTAGGGTTTTGTGTTGAATTTTTGGGAGGATTTTGCTGGGGTGTACATCTCATTTTTTTTTTTATCTATTATGAGTGTAATATCTGAAGGAAATCAGCCCTTAAAAGGGCTCTTTGGCCAACCTTGGAGCTTTTAATTGAGGCCTCTCCTTTTGGCAAGTAGGTGATGCACCTACTTGTCACCTACCAGTCTGCGCAGTCTCGCGAAAATATGAATATCTCTATATTCCAATGTCGTATAAATGAACGGTTTACTCCGTTGAAAACTAGTCTCATAGATATTGAATTTGGTAGGTAGATCATCCCGTAATTCCATGTATATTGAGAGAAATGCTCAGCTACATTTGACCTAATTTTCAGCATATTTATGAATGTAACTTGTGATGACCTTTGCCAACTTTTGTTCCACAACTCGCTTGAATTCAAAATGTAATACGCAACTATCATAAGCCTAAAATAACTCATAAAATAACCTCCTTATCATGTTAAGCACCCAAATATCACTCAAAAAGTACATGTTATAATATTTCCAACTTGTCGACATTCAACGAAATTTATTTTCTTCAATTTATTTAGCTTTTAAGCCTTTCAACCATCTTGGAACTTGTTATCCATGATCTTAAATATTGTAACCTCCATGGTAACATGATTAAATTACTTTATGTGCTTTCAAAGACGATCTCATTTGTGAGCTTATATCAATTGACTTACGACGTACTCTCACGTACGAAAACATGGGGTGTAATAGGAATACACATGTACAACCCTATTTATAATTAAATTTCCTAACTACCTAATAAACCAACTAATGGACAGCTCGCATCCAGCTGTCAACTAACTATTAACAACTTAACTACTCAATCCACTACTAAGCTATACTCAACTAACTACTAACCTCAATAAATATCCCCCAGCCATACTTTTTCCTTTCTGTTATGGGGAATTTGGCTAAGGCGCATTCATAGTCTTTTTAATAACCGTAATGATCTTCTTAACTGTCACCAAATTATTAATAGGGTTGCAGAATTCCACTTTCTCACGTCTCCACCGCATGAGAATATACACCTCACCCCTCTTTACATCAAATGAAACCATCGCCCCAGAACTACTATAAAATAAATATTGATGGCGCGACTTCTAGTACTTCAAGTTTAAATGGAATAGGAGGAGTTATAAGATCCTCCAGTGGGGATTGGAAATTAGGCTTTTCAGGTCATATCGCTTTCGGCAGTTGCATACAAATGGAGTTAACAGCTTTGCTATATAGATTACGTCTATCTTTACAGTATGGTTACTATCCATTGGAGATTAATCTTGATGCTAAGGAGGTAATCACATTATTGCAAACAAATAATCCACACTTCACTAACTTGCTAAATGATTGCAGGTTAATGCTCAGGCAGCTGGGTAATCCTATTATCTGGCACACTTACAGGGAGGTAAATATGGTAGCCGATGTCCTAGCGAAGTATGGTTCAAAGTTATCCTGTGACAACAATCAACATCTTTTTACAGCACCGTTTTTTGTCTACAATGACTTTCAGTCGAACAAAGCATGAGTGGAGACTTGTCAACCCTTGCGTTTTTGATACACCCCCTAATCCCCCAGCTGCAAATTCACCCCAAAACATGTTATCTGTCACTCCCTCTTGTAATGCTACAAATGGTGTTTGTCACGATCCTTCTATGGATCCTAGCTTTACAGTAGTAAGTAGTGTAAGTTCTTATCCAACTATAGATCGTAGTTCAGTAGTAGATTATAATGTATCCACAACCATCCTTGGTGCCAATGCACCTTGCCCACTGTAACATTTGCAAATCAGTAATCTTTTATGACAAGAAAAAAAAGTTAGATGTTTCATATTCGGACCTCTATTAAGTGTAAATTAAGTAGATCCTAAAAAGGGGAGGTGGGAAGGAGGACAATGATTTTCCATAATTCTATATTCAATGTGGACTTAGTATTTAATTTCTTAATTATCTTAGATAAAAATAATAAAAAACAGTGAAATCGTAATCTTATAACTAAAACTATCTGGGGAGACATAAACATTGCAGTGGTATGTATAATTAAAAACAGTAGGGAATACTCTTTCCCTATCTCTATGCTCAAAACAAGGAAAATTAAGGACAACCTTGCAAATTGCAACCCTCCTTTATTTTTCTTCCTATGCAGTAAAAAACAACCGACTTTAATATCGTGTTCAAATATTCATGCAGTGTGGACTATACAACTAAAAATTAAAGTCGATAGTTCGGATGATATGAAGATTTCATACAAAATCTGAATAAACAATTCGATTTGAATGTCGTGTACAAATATACATGCAGTATGGTATACTACTGAAAAGTTGATAGTTCGGGTGATATAAGGATATCATAAAAAAATGTAATTAGTTGTAGAAAAAATAAATACACCGGGGAATTGCGGTCTAATTAATAATTAGATTAAGTCTCAAGTAGAAACAGAGAGGAAAATATTTATACATCAAACACCAAAAAAGGGTCAAATTGGGTTCTAGATGTGTATGTTCGTTGGGTAAAAGGAAGATGCTAGGATGTGGATGTATAGATTGGATGTTAGTGGCCATAATCCGATATCTTGAGAAGAACTTAATTTGTTAGTTGATAAATATGATATTCAATCTCGCCATATTCTAACTCTCGACTAGTTAAGGGCATAAATGTTTCGTATATGCGATCTTCACTGGCAAATTAAGTGGGTGTTTGGACATACGAGTTGTAAAAATTTTAGAAAAAAGTAAGTTTTTTTTTATAAGGAAAATGGTATTTGAAAGTCAGAGTTGTGTTTGGACATGAATATAATTTTTCGCCGCTTTTGAATATTTGTGAGTGATTTGAAGTGAAAATTTTAAAAAATAACCTTTTTGTTATAAAACAATAAAAGAAGAAGAAGAGTATTGCAGAGAAAAGTAGAGAGAGAGATTTCTTATTGATTTGTGATAAATTACAATGGAATAGAACATCTCTATTTATCTAGAAAATGTGGCTTAGCCACCAAGTAACAAACCCTAAGATCTCTCTACCTTAAATATAATTCAATTTATAACACTCCCACTTGAATGTCTATTCAACAGATAATGTGCCTCGTTAAAATCTTAACTAAAATAAAATTCAGTGGGAAAAAGTTCTAGTGAAGGAAAATGAGTACACATATCTAACAATACGCATTTTGGTTGTCACGTTAAGAACCTTGCAAGGAAAACCTAGTGGGACAAAACCTTGCAAGTGAAAAAGAGTACAACGCATATTAACTCCCCCTAATGAGAGCATCAATTCACATTTTTAAGTCTTCGCATTCTAATCTTGTGCACCATCTTCAAAAGATCGTTGGTATAGATTTGATAAACAAATCAGCCATATTACCTTGAATGAATATGTTGCACCGTGAAATCATCATTATTGATAGATATATAATGTCTTCATATAATATCGTGGAACGGCTTTTCAATATCTCCATAGAGGTAAAAATTCTCGTTATCTCATTATCAAGCTTATAGTTATAACAAGATACATATGTGCGCAAATTGCACTTAGAATGTTGTGCTTGTATATGCTTTAAGTGATTTAAATCCTTCAGAGATTGTCATATAAGCTAAGTTATATAAGTCATACAAATCGACTTTAGATGCATATCAAGTTTTCATGTCATGCTAGACATATAAGATAGATAAAAGTGATAGCATCCACCATTGACTTTATATTTTCAAGTATTTGAACTGTAAGTCCAAAACTACATGTCTTTCATATGAAATCAATTCTACTTGAATCGTTTCTCCGGACTTAAAATCCGCATATATATAGCGCTATCATAGATATCGTCAACGGATTTTTATATCAGTTCCAACCTTCTTCTTTTTATAAAGACATAACATAGAGATCTCTTCATTTATTTTTCAGGTACCTGAACCTCTCCTGAGATTTTATGAAGTGTTACGCTATGTGATGTTATATCACTTGCCTCATGTTATGTCATGTGATGTTATAGATCACTTGCCTCCTTATTATGATCATTTGCTCATCTTCTTTATCAATAATTTTATTTGAAACCAATTGTCTATACGCTTTAAGCGTACCATAGATTTTGTCCTTATAGGACTTATTCTAATATGAGCATTTGCAGTGAGAATATAATTACTTTCTTTGGGTAAGCAAATGCGTCCAACATTATTTGCAATATATAGCGGATGAATTATTTTTTTATGAACTTTAAGTTCATATTTTATTCGAGGATCTAGATGTAGAAATGATAATTCATTCCACGTAACTTTTTCTCAATTGTTTATCATTTCTCCCCCCTTATGTTAGAAAAACTAACTTGCTTCCTCAAATTTTGGAATCCATCTTTGTGCTTTATGGTATTAATCAAAAATACACCGCACATTAATAATAAGAAAATGGAATATTTGGTTCCTGATCTAGAACCAGTTGTGAGGGGAGAAGGTAATATGTTTTCGTGTTTAATGTATATCAAAATGATATAGATAAATTTGTTCTCATAAGCAATAGTTTAGATATTAAGTGGAGACAATCAATAAATCGTTTTGCAAACCAATTGTGGTCTAACCCAACTTATCAAAATGAACATTCTTGAATAGAAAATCTGGAAATTATGCTCTAAATCAAATTATTGAGCAAGTTACCTCACAAACATCAGGTTGTGGGTTAATAATAAACGCACATGTAACCATCTCATAGATGCATCTTTATACGGTTTACATGGCAGGTGAATGACCCATATTCATCTTTATACGGTTTACATGGCAGGTGAATGACCCATATTCACCTTTATCATCATAAATTCCAGAATTCAAGGGATTCAATCTCAATTTTAGTTGGTATAATAATCGCGAGAATAAGCAACACATGAGAATTCATGAAGAATCTTCTTCAACACTTACTCATGTGATTTCTCATTTATTTTGCACATCATGCTTAAATCGAGATTGTTCAATAGGCCATGCTTGATAAAATTATCTGTATCAGTAAATTTCAGGTTTACATTATGACATGTGCAATTATTAATTAAACTCCCAGTTTACTATGACATGGATTTTTATATCAATAAACATCCATTTTACTGTGTCATTTAATTTCACCATATTTTTTATTTATGTGGTACAAATCAGACAATAAAGCGGGTAATTTTAATATACATATTATCCTGCTAAAGTTAGGGCAATATAAAGATATTAAATCTTCTCATTATTTATAGTCTCAATATAACCAACCGTTTTCGCGAATACTTTAGAAACTCAATAAGTTTCTTTGAGACTTACTACAACACAATGCCTTATTGATAATTAATTTTATTCCTCAAAAATAATAATAATTGGCTCTTCCAGAGCTCTCAACTAATTTTGTACTACCGTATCTTCATCAACATCTATATGGTGAATATCTCTTTTAAAGAGAAAATTATACCATTATGGTCATGATCAAAGTTATATGTAAGATCTGTTTCTTGCATCACTGTTGTTATTTAATAATCACATTGCTAAAATATTTCGGCATACAATAGGTACATGACCAGTGATCATTCATGTCATAATAATGACATTATTTTCTTATTTCCTCTCAAACCTTCTTCTAGAGGTGAATGTGGTATATTTACTACTACTAGCACGTTTTATGCTTTCAAGAATGAATATGTATTTATAAACACATGTTGTCACATTCACGCCGTGAACAGACCATAATCATTTATATGTGCTTTATAAAATCTCATGCTAAATCGATGACAAACATTACTTTCACTGAGTGAAGGATTATTTTGAGAACCTTATTATTCTCATTGCCGAAGTTGATGACGATTATAATTTCGTCTATTGCCACGTCCACATCCATTGATACCTTCTCAGTAATAATTTTATCTTCTTTCAGACTTATTACATATTGCTACCACATTCTCTTAAGGGAACGAGAATGAAGCAAATTTAATATGACGGGTTTTGACTTCGTGTGCCCATAATCATACATGTTGAGCACCATGCACCTATCTCAAGACATATAAATTTTACCACTTCAGGTGATTATAAGTTTTTACAAACTCCACTAGAGTTATAATTAAAATTTGTTGTCTTTGAATATATTTAAAATCAAATTATAGAATGTCAAGAGTTTAAAAGAGAAAAATAAGGTAAAATTCTTACCTTAAATCCAGAATTTATTTATGAAGGAAGTTCATGGAACGATTGATAGTCATTATGCTCAATATTATGTACAAGTTGAGCACCATGCACCTATCCCAAAGCGTGGTGACCAAAGCAGATGACTCTACTCAATTGGTTACAGCCTCGTGATGATAACATGTTATAAAACAATAAAAAAAAGAAGAGTATTGCAAAGAAAAGTAAAAAGAGAGAATTTTTATTGATTTGGGATGAATTACAATGGAATAGAACACCTCTATTTGTAGAGAAAAATGACTTAGCCACCAAGTAACAAACTCTAAGGTCTCTTTAAATAGACATTCACCTTAAATATAATTCTATTTATAACACTTTTGAAAAAATTTCAAAATTTTGCTAAAAATTCTGAAATTCATCTTCAAGTGAAATTAAAAATTTCATGATCAAACATGAATTTTGAATAAAAGTAAAAAAAAAATTCAAAAAAAGTGAACATTTCGTATGGCCAAACGGCCCCTAAATGTCTGAATCCTCCGATTCTAACACAAAAGTATAGAGGGTCCAGAGACGATCAAATTTTCAACTGTACTGGGAACCAAAATTTTGAGGTGAATTGGTATAATTTGCCCTTGGGCAATAACAAATTTACTTAATAGGGAAAAGTTTTACTTAAAACGACTGTTGTCAAATTTTCTGTAACAAAATGGTTTTTTTTATCTGGGCAATTCTGGAAGAGAAAAGAGGAGAAATTGACACGAGGCAGAAGAGTCCAGGAGTCGCTAGAAGCTCTAGCCACGTCTAGAGAAGTGGACACGCCATTAAGTTTTTAGTTGCTTATATAATCTTCCCAATATATAGATTCGATGCCCTGGGAAACCATAATAAAAGTTGTACTTTTGCATATACAGAAAGCTCAAAGATGCATACAAGACTGGCGATTTCTTCAGCTACAAAACTTCATCGACTCTTATTGGCACAATCTCAGAAGAGTGTTGAATACCTCCCAAACAGATTTTGCTCTTCTACTGTAGGTCGAACAGCTGATCCCGCCATCCATTCTGGACCTCTTGAAGTAAGTGATCAACAAACTAAATCTCAATCATTTCAATATCTGAATTTGTGATAATGATGAACGTATTGAAGTTTGATGGAATCTGGCAAATTGGGAGCTGAGTCAAACTTTTACAAGTTCGAAACAGGTTAAATTATTAATAAATGGATCATGATTTAATATGTTAAAAGTTACTTAGCTTAAAATAGAAATGGCTAGCTCAACTAAGAAGTTATAACTCAACCCGTGTAATAGGATCATATCTCCATTATTATAATTTTTTTTTTAAAAAAAATTGTGTATTAGAGAAAGCTATGGCAAGTCAATCTAATTTATATATTAAATTGTTAGCTTACGTATAATATTCAAATTTACATGGTTTTTGATATCTAAGGACGTTGTAAGTCTAGGTTGCGACTGCATTTTGATTCCCTAGCTGGGCCTGTTTTGAAAGTTTGATGGATCAATGAGTTACTGCTCCATGTTATTGCAGGGAGATGACTTAGAGGAATCCGTGAAGGTAGCAGAAAACGAAAGGAAGCAACCGAATATAAAGCCTGGTAAAGATAACGAGGCATTTGTGCCACCCAAATCACCAATCGGGTCATCCCAGAAGATAGAGAGCACCGGGGTAAACAAACCTATAGACCCCTTGACACAACAAAAACGACAGAGATCTAATGTCAGCCGCTCTGATGGAGCGCTATCATTAGAAGATGTTAGCTGCGTGGGATTAGACGGTACACCGTGGCCTGACGAAGCGAAAGACAGAGGAGCGCAATTAGAAGATGACAGAGAATACTTCAAGCATCATAAGCCCTCACCTTTGGCAGAGATGGAGATGGCTGATACGAGGAAGCCTATTACACAGGCTACTGATGCACCTGCGGGTGCTGGTGTCGCTTTTTATCCCGCGCCTGACGGCGGGGTAATGGTTTGGAGGCCGGAGCAATTGGAGACTGCTGAAGAGTCTCTGATGAGAGCGATGGAGATATGGAAACAGAATGCTATGAGAGGTGACCCTGATTCACCACATGGTAGGATTCTAAGACAACTTCGCGGTGAGAACTGGTGATCTGACGACTAGTTCACCTAGTAAAGCAGCTAATTAGTGTAGCTAATACCAGGTCTTTATCTAGTCCAAGGTCTTTGGCTGTCATGCCTGTGTGCAAGTGTAAATGGGAATGGAAATGGAAACTTAATTAGTTTGGATTTGAAGAAATGGTTTCTGTTCATTTAGATCAGACGCTTTCAGATTGTGATCTATCTGCTTTAAGAAAAAAGAGTTGTTTTGGACGGTACGTGAATAGAATATAGAAATGCTATCATCTGTTGGTTTAGAATGTAACGGGTGTTTATCCTTAAAACAAATAACAATTAAATTTGTATGACACGATGATACTAATAAATAGAGAATATTAGTTAAACAAATTAAAGACACGATGAATAATCAAATCAAATCAGTTGTAATGTTGTGACTCAGTTTGAACTTGAATTGGTTAATAGCTTCTGCTCTCGGTTCTTGGTTCAGAGCCAATTGCGAATAAAGAACAACAGTAAGTTATGAACTATGCAATAGCTATGAAGTAAAAAAATGAGTCTGTCTTGACTTGGTTGTGCTACCATGTATCTTATCAAAGAAAAATTTCTCCTTTGTATACTAGGAGAATTTCACCCCTAATATAAGTTTTAAAAAAATAAAAATCTTCATCTCTAGTTAACTATTGATGTATAACCGTTATCGAGCAAGATTTGCACCGTAATATCTGGTTGATTCCGGATATTATTGTCCTATATCTTCGTCTGCAGCCGTTAATTGCGCACTCAGTTCGGTCCTTAATACAAAAAGGTCCTTAATACAAAAAATTCTCAGTTTCGATTTTTCTATTCTACAGGAGAGAAAAGGAGGTTGACCAAGGGTATAATAGTCATTTTAAATATATTAGTGCATTGTTTGTTTGTATACTAGGATCAAAAGTTTGGTTGTGGGTTCTTCATTACAGGAAAAATCAAAACTAACGTGGCTATAAGCTATTAAATTTTTTGGGTGGACCACACTTTCCATTCGACCTTCACTATCTTCATTAAATGCATTACTTTATTGTTATTATTATTTTTTTAATAAGTAATTTTAACTAGAAAAAATATCTTATTGGTAATTTTATAATTCAAATGTTCACATTATTAAAAATACTAAGGTTACATACATTTATATATGATAATTCTATTATCTTCTTAAGAAACATTATTTCATTTATTTTATTTATTAACTATTTCAAGTAAAGAAGATTTCATTAAAAAAAAAAAGTGATAATATATGTAGATTTACATTCAAATGTTATTATATCATTATCAATTGATATTATTTTATACAAAGTTCCCATTAAGTTACAATTACGATTGGAAAAATTAATAAATAATTATGAAAAAAATATTTAAGAATAAAATATAGTTTCGAGTCCCCTTTTTAATTATAGAATATTAAAAATTTGTTCAAATTGCGTAATAAGTATCCCCTCTCTAAAATATGAGTTGAGAATATCTTAAGTAAAAATTAAGACAATTAATTTGTGAAATTTTTTCTTTTAAAAATTATTATATATTAGGAAGTATGAGAAATATCGTCATACAGAATTATACTTCTCCTTCTATGATCGAAGTTAGTTGGGTACTTAGTTGGGTAATTAGTTTATTCAATAAGAATTCAACATTATACAAATTTTAAAATACATAAATATACAATTAATTATTTTTAAAAAATCTCAACAAATACTATTATTGTGATGAAAATTTTATTATTCCCTAAATAATATCTCAATCATATCAAATGAAACTAGAAAAAACTGAAATATTTCAATTTAAGGTCAATTTGATTAGTATTTAGAGTGGTTGAGAGATTAATTTATTTTTAATAGTATGTCATTCAACTAGAACAAAATACAAATTTTCTTGTTAAAATTCTTAATAATTAAAAATCACGATTATTATTTCAAAGAACCAAAAATACATTTTCATCAACTATTTGGGAATAATATTAATATATTCTATTATTCAAATTTTGATTAGTATAAAAAGAAAAAAGTAGTACATTAACATAACTGAAAATACTAAACGAATAAAACTATATATCATTCAATTTAAAAAATGAGAAAAATACATGAAGACTTATGTTTCAACTGAATTTTTAATTATTATTTTATAGTAATTAATTTAAGGTTTGGTGGTGCAAAAAAATTTTAAAATAAAAATGTGTAGGCCCCTATGTAGAAATAATTTAAATTTTACTTGAACTATTATCTAATCATTGTGTAATAAAGCATTAAACTTCGTCAAGAATTTCAAAGTGATTGGTATAGTAATACGATTTCAGAAAAATTAAAATGCACATAATGGAAAAGATAAATAGCAATACATGTAATTGTGGTTCTGTACGATATTACACAAAAGCCTATTCTCTTTCTTCTTTCCCTGAAGGCGTAGAAAATGTGTAATTAACAATAGACCAAGAAATATTAAAAGGAAGAAAACAAGAAGAAGAAAAAAACAACAACAATTAGGCTCGTGCATCGCACGAGTACATCATCTAGTCAATCTTACATATTCATTCTCTTACTTCGTTTGAATCTACCAGGAAATTGCGATGTGCGTTAATCACGATCTCACCTGTATACATATAGTCTCCTCGTTTCCGAAAGAGTAGATTTTGCCGAGACGATGAGAAACAATAGATGAACCCCGGTTTCTTCCTTCATATGTTATAGCCGAGGTGAAGGGTAAGCCAAAACATCCTACAGTCGCATCGTTCTGACTTCGAACGCGAAACGTCACGTATTGATTGCATTTTCCCCTATAAAAGCTTCCTTTTATACTTCTTTCACTTTCCGATCCTAGCTTTTACCTTCAAATTTTCTAGCGGCTTCAACTTTTTCAAATATTCATATCTTCATCTCTGATTTTCAAATCTTCATATTTGTTCTTAGATTTCTAACCCAGATCTTCATATCTTCAACCCGCATTCAAACCTTCATACTTTTTCTTCAAACCTTCGTACTTTTCCTTCGAATTTTCATACTTCCCTTCAAATCTTCATATTTTCCCAGATCACGATGGCTAAAACTTCCAAGTTAGTGCCTCAACATGCTTTCCCTTCATCTTCCCACCCGGCCGCAGATGACGAGGTAGCTGCTCCCGAGGTGGCTCTAGAGCCCCCCATGAAAAGCTTTATACCCGATGCTCTATCGGGGATGACTTCAAGGTAGAGAAGGCCTCCGTCAAACAAGACCGAGGCAAAGGAGCATGGAGATACATATGCTCTGTTACTGAAGATACCCTTCCCATAGTCCGAGAGGACTATAAATGGGAAGGTAAAGACGTGGTTGTCCCCGGGCCTAAGGCGATATTACTACCCAGGTGGAGGGGTATTTAAGTGTTTACTCTTACCCCTTCATGCTGGGTCCGGTATACCCAATAATCCTGGCCTTTTGTAAGAGGTACGAGGTGTGCCTTGGGAAAATCTACCCGTCCCTCTAGAGGATCGTGATCCTCTTACACCATTTTGTGTACAACACCGAATCTTCTCGGTTCACCCTCGACCACCTACTTCGTCTGTGTAGTCCTCGAATTTTTTGAGGGGGACTAATCAAGCTTGTTCGCCGAGCCAGCAAGGCCCCTTTCTCGAGCATCGACCAGGATCGAGACCGAGGTTGGCAGGAGAATTTTGTTTGGGTAAAAATTGAAGACCTGATCCCTCCCGAGTTCCTGCCATTTCCCGAGAAATGGAATGCATCTCGTAAGTGTAGTATTTTCTTAAGTGTTAATTTCCCTTTATTTCTTATCTCATTGCCAGTATTTATGGCCGTGCACCTGTTGCCTGGGTTCCTAATGTGATCCCCCAGCTCAAGGAGTGGATCGAAGGGATTTTCAAGAAGATGTCATACTCCGAGCGCACGTGGCACAAACTTTCGAAGGGCAAATAGGTGGCACGTTCTCATTGTAAGGCAGTCCCTTGCATAGTTATTTCCACGCCCTAAAATTACATAATGTTGACTTTTTCCTTTCCCTTGTAGGTGTGCCTAAGACCACCGAACTTAGGCCGCTGGACTGGGATGAGGATACGTCCTTACTCGTCGAACCCTCCGTTTCGGGACAGCCTGGGGCTGCTTAGGAGGAGAAGAAGAGGAAAAGAAAGTCCTCGGGTTCTCTGGATCCCGAGGAGAAGAGAAAAAAGAGGGCAGCTACCCGAGTTCGGAAGCCCAAGAAGAATATAAAGTCCAGGGTACTGGACCTTGACTTCCTTTACCGGCACAGGGATGAGCTCGAAGATTATGATATCTTTGTCGACTATGGACCGACCCTTATCGGGGAGTAGGCGATTACCGAGGAAAGGGGCCACGAGGCCGATCCCCTTCCGATTTGAGAGGCCGAAGTAGAGACGGAGGCTGCAACTTCCCAAGAAGCCATTCCTGTTCTGAAAAAGGCCACCGATGTGATTGATATCATCGAGATGCCTCCTATACCGAGTCCATGATTGAAGAGGCCTAAGCGGCTAAAGAAAAGTCAATGAGGAGCACAGGGTGGAGATGATCCTCTCCACTCCTTCTTCGATGGTATGGACATGTACACATTGGGAGATTTCTCCAAGCTGGGCCACCTGGAGATCCCGAAGAAGGACGTGCCCTCGGGAGCTGGCAGATCGAGTTCGAGCCCAAGATTGATGAAGCAATTTTGACCCGATTGGAACCCGAGCGCAAGCGGGCAGTTCTCATAGTCACGAAAGATGCTCGGGTTCTGTATTCTGCGGTAGGTATAGCAAGCTACCTCTGATGCTTGGTGACCGAGACCGGGCAAAGATGAACGAGGCGCAGCAGGCGCTGAACCGCGTAGGGCTCTAACACTTTCATACTGATGTTTTAGACGTCAATACCACACAAGAAGATAGGTTAATTTGTGTCGTATCCAATTTTACGAGTGCTGTCTCTCTAGAAGAACATGATTCTTCTTGGTGTTCCAACTACTATTGCGGAATAATAAAAGCAGTAAAGTAAAAAACACAAAGATTTTTACGTGGAAAACACCTGACTCAAAAGGTGAAAAAACCACGACCTACTCCTCAATAGGATTTGCTCAAACTCTTCACTAAAATTCTGAGCGAAACGGACTTACAAAATAAACTCTTTTGTAATCCTAGGACTAACTCTAATCCCTTCGTAGTAACTAGCCTCTAGCTAATTTCTACAAGCTTCAAGTTAACTCTAACTTGAACAATGTGTACCTATTACAATTGCTTCTATGAAAGCTGAAAAGATACAATATTAAATCGCCTACTACAACCAACTAGACTCAATGACAAACAGATGGAAGTGGTTCTTCTAGCTGGTCTGTAGCCTTTGCATAGCACAGTAATTCTGCTTGCAAAATATCTGGGAATTTTGCTTTCAATTCTTGATAAATTTCTGATTTTTGTGCGTTGGTGATTCAAGCAAGAATACTTCAATTATTTATAGAGTCAGTTGTTGAGTTTGTTGTTCAGTTCTGGTACAACTCTTCCTGGGAGAAATAGTTCGTATTAAACTCAACTTCCTTCCTTCGTTACTGTCCTTGCTGAATTCAACTTCTATTCTCTTATCAATTTGCAACCTTTTCGCATTAGGAGACACTCTCTTTGTTCATTGATACTTCACAATCGCATTCATCTCCTATGCATATACGGTTCATGTGCCAACGCGTCAGGTCAAGTATGTGTGCTCTGATGGATCTGGTTCAACTGGTCAGACATTTGTCAATCTTCAAAACTATGCAGTGACTTGGGTCAACAAATTCCCCCTTTTTGATGATGACAAACTCTGTGCTTCTCCCTGTATACACTTCAAACACTTTGTATGTTTTTTAAGCAATTATCATAGAGAAACCAGGTTCATTATTAGGTTTTAAATATCACTTGAAATATAAAAGCACATGTCTTCCCCCTTTTGGCATCATCGAAAAGCTTGCAAAATGATAAACTTACTAGAGTTTTTAACAATTACTCATGGCTATTTAGGCAACTGCGGGTGCAAACATGATTAATCATCATAAAAAAACAATAAATGTAAGCTATCTAAGAAATTGAGACAAGTCAATAACAAAACAAAAAAAATTCATTGATTAGGAACGAACATCACACACCATACAAAAAAACAAAAAACAGCCATAACCATGAGCAGGACAGAATAAAAACAACAGAAACACATCCTGAAATGGGCACTGAAAGGGGGTTTAAGGTAGCTCTGGACAACCTAAGGATGGGAAGGTGCAGAGGAGGTTGTGGTCTTAGTTTGTAGAAGAGAAAGAATCTGCTTAAGAACACCCTCGTTCTTTTTCTTCTCTTTTGTTAATTCAGCCCTGAGAGAATCCCACTCAGTTTCAATCTCAATCAAACGAGATTTCAAATGAAGGATCTTCATATCCTTGATCTCGCTTTCCTGCACCAGAGTTCTGACTTTGTTGTTGACAGGCTGCTTCCTAGATGAACCAGGTTCATCTGCAGTAGCCATCTCAACCTTTTTCACAGGAACATCAAAATGAGCAAGCACAGCTGTCAGAATAAAGCCATATGGGATTGCATGTGCTTTTGTTCCATTCACAACTATGTCCAAGAGTTGGATGATGAAGGTTGGCCAGTTGATCTGCTTTCCCCTATACAAACACTCCATCAAGGTCAGATCCATATAGTTGGCTTTGTGCCTTCGTTCTTGTCTTGGCAGCAAGAACTTGATGACAAACTCGAAGAACAACTTGTGTTCTAGCTTCATTTCACTTTTGTAGACTGGCGTGGGTTCAATTTCACTTTCATTATCACTGAAGAATCTGGTAATTTTGATTGCTGAGGCTATCCCATCCAAACTAGGCCATCTTTGCGTAGTGTAATCTTCGTAGCCCTCAACAGGAATGTGCTTCTCCCAGCTCTTTAGCATCAAAGGAAACTTGAATTTCTTTGACTGTGGTAGTGACCCTGCCGTCCTTGACCACTGCATTACCCATGAACTCCACCAGTTCAGCTCTAGCCAACCTTCCTTCCATGTGAAGGACCATGTTTTTCCACCCATGAACATCCAGTATGTCCAACAAGTATCGCATCCCAGGTTCCTCGAGATCCTTCAACAACGTTCCCTTCAGAATTGTTCTTTTTCCAAACAAGGTGATTCTATCAGTCACCTCACAAACTTCCCCCTCATCTTCTCCACTCCACTCTTTATCATCATCTTTCTCAACGACCTTCACTTTTCTTGCCTTGGACCTGGTCTTTTTAACAGTTCTTGTAGGTGTGGCAGACATTGTAGCTGAATTCTTTGAAGAAGCCTTAGCCTTTTTTGATTTTGGTGCCTCAACCACAACAGGAGCAGCCTGATCCTCATGATGGACCAGGTCCATCGTATCCTCTTCAACCACCACAGTCTCCACAGGCTCTCCTACTTCAGCCTTTCCCTTCGCAGCTTTCTTTTTCTTGCTCTTTAGCAGAACCTTCTCAAACATTTCTTCCTCCTCTATCACAGAACTACGTGTAGCACGCACCTTAGGAACATGAGCTTCAACAGCTACATAAGCTTTCCTCTTCTTAGAAGGAACTGGGTTAGTAGCCTTCTTGAACTTCTGAGTCCTCATTTTCTTGGGGTTATAGGACTCCCCCAGTTTCCTTAGCCTGTCAGCCAACGTCTCGTCCCCAGATGAAACAGGTTCATCTGCTCCTTTCTTCAAGCTAGCTAAACCTGCCGCTGCTTCCTCGACTACTCTTCCCCCGAACTCTGTGACATCTTCTCCAACCTTCTCAGGAATGGGACCACAGATAGCCAATGTGGTACCATCCTCCCCAAATCCCTCTCTCTCAAGAAATTTACCTTTTCCTAGTTTTCTTTGCCTACTCAGCACTTCAACATCAACTACCGACCCAACCAGAACAAGCCTGTTCTCAGCATTAACAGATTCAGAAATAACATCAAGATTACCTTGTTCAGAATTTGATGAACCAGGTGCTTTGTCCTCGTTGGCTGATTTAAAAGATTCACTTGATGATTCAGAATTATTATCCTTTTCAGCCTGCAGAATTTCCTCCAAGAATCTTGCACGGGACCCAGAAGCCACTGATTTTCTGGCAAGAACCTTTACACGACGACCACAGGGGGCTGGATTAGGGTTAGATGTGGGTTCGGGAATATGAGGGTTTTCAGGGGTTGAGGTTCTTTCTGGTGATTGAGAACTATATACAGATGGAGAATTTGAATCTGATTCATAAAGCCCTCCATCATAATCATGATTTGGCGATGAAGAAGAATAAGCAGGTGGTGGTGAAGACATGATTATGAGTGTTGTTAGGAAGAAAATAAAAGTGATCAGTTTTGGGTTTGAAGAATAATGATATTGGTTCGACTTATTGGCTTATTAAGAAGGGAGGTAATAATGGCCTTTTATAAGCTGTGGCTATTAATTATACAATGGGCAGAATTTTTATTCAAGTGGGAGTCTAATAGTTATAGGAGTGTCATTGATTAGACAATTAAGAGTTCCCTACATCTAGGCTAATTGAGTACCGATGGGACTTCTTGGAACGGGTTCATTTAGGGATTAGTATAAAATTTTTGAAAAGAACCAAATATAGATAGAATCCTGCTCATGTGTGACTGTAATTAGTTCAATAATTGTATGGAGATGAGCATGAACCTTGTCAATCAGATGGACCAGTAGAGATGAACCAGGTTCATCGTGTTAAAGTCCTTAATTTGCCTCAATTTACAAAGATAGAGAAACATCATTAGCAACCAGGGAATCATATTAATACATGGCAAGAGAGTATGACAGTAAAGTCATGATGCTGAGCAATGATTAGTCTGGTTGATTATCTATGTTAGTGTTTCTAGCCAAGAAAAAAAATTTCCATTTTTTTTCCAATTTTTGTTCTTTCAATCAGGTGATTTTAATTATCCCTAATTCAAGCCTGTTTCTCTCAAAATGCTCCCTACTCAGTGCTTTAGTAAAGATATTTGCAATTTGTTGATCAATAACAAAAAATTCAATTGAGATCATTCCTTTTTCATAGTTATCCCTTAGGAAATGGTGTCTAACATCTATGTGCTTAGTTCTTTTATGATGAACCGGGTTCTTCGTCATACTAATGGCACTAGTGTTATCACAGAAAATAGGAATGCATCCCTTTGTTGCTTGATCCATAGCAACTGAGCACAGCAAGAGGCTGTAGCCACATATTCAGCCTCAGCAGTAGACAAAGCTACCAAATTCTGTTTCTTGGTGGCTCAAGACACAAAGCAGGAGTCCAAGAAGTGAGCCATGCCTGAAGTACTCTTCCTGTCAACCAGGAAACCTGCATAATCAACATCAACATATCCTATAAGGTCGAAATTACTACATTTAGGATACCAAAGGCACAAATCAGTGGTGCCCTTCAAATATCTCAAAATTCTCTTCACTGCAGTGAGGTGGGACTCCTTTGGATTTGCTTGAAATCTAGCACATAGTCCTACACTGAACACAATATCAAGTCTGCTGGCAGTGAGATATAATAGAGACCCAATCATTCCTCTGTATAGCTTCTGATCAACGGATGAACCAGGTTCATCCACATCCAATTTTGTAGTTGTGGCTATGAGGGTGTCGATTTCCTTTGAGTCTTCCATTTTAAATTTCTTGAGCAATTCTTTCAAATACTTTTGTTGATAGATCATTGTTCCATTTGAGTTTTGCTTGATTTGCAAGCCTAAGAATAATTTTAGCTCACCCATCATACTCATCTCAAACTCACTCCCCATAAGCATAGCAAATTCCTTGCTCAATTTTTCAGAAGTCGCCCCAAATATAATATCATCCACGTATATTTACAAAACCAAGAGATCCTTACCCTTTTCCTTTAAGAACAAGGTACTGTCCATTTTGCCTCGTTTGTACCCATGTTCTAACAGGAATTTTGATAATCATTCGTACCATGCTCTTGGTGCTTGTTTGAGACCATACAAAGCCTTGTCGAGTTTGTATACATTGTCAGGTGACTCCTTTCTTTCAAAACCTGGAGGCTGCTTGACAAATACATCTTCCTTCAGATAACCATTGAGAAAGGCACTCTTAACATCCATCTGATGAAGAATGAATTCGATGTGTGCAGCAAATGCTATAAGAAGTCTGATTGCCTCCGGTCTTGCCACAGGGGCAAAGGTCTCATCATATTCAATTCCCTCTTCTTGACTATACCTTTGAACAACTAGTCTTACCTTATTTCTTGTAACACTTCCATCCTAATCGAGCTTGTTCCTGAAGACTCACTTGGTGCCAATCACTGATCTGTCTAGTGGCCTGGGTACCAAGTTCCATACTTGACTTCTTTCAAACTGATTCAGCTCTTCTTGCATGACATTTACCCAATCAGCATCTTGTAGGGCTTCCCCAATGTTCTTTGGTTCGATCATGGATAGAAAGGCATCAAACGCACACAGATTTTTCAAGGATGATCTTGTTTTGATTCCGGATGTCAAATCTGTTATGATGTTCTTAAGAGGGTGAGAACTCTGATATCTGTGTGGTTTGGGTACCAGCTGTTCATTCCTAGACATTTCCATGGTGTCTTGTTGCTGTGGAGCAGGATCAGGGCCAGGTTGCATATGTTGAATTCCCCCTGTCATGTTGCTTGGGGTAGTTGAACCTGGTCCATCACCTGTTCCATCTTCCATGTTTGCTTCAATGTCTTCACTGCTTCTCACCAGTCCAAGCTCCTCATCTTCTGGTTCCTATATCTCAGAAAGAGTGTTAGTTTCATTAAAGACAACATGCACACTTTCTTCTACACACATAGTTCTTTTATTGTATATTTTATAAGCTTTGCTATGTGATGAATATCCCAAGAACACTCCCTCATCACTTCTGGGNATCTATTGATTATGTAACAAGCAGTGTTTATTGCTTCAGCCCAGAAGTTGTGAGGTAGTTTGCTATATAGAAGAATGGTTCTTGCCATGTCTCCAAGAGTTCTGTTTTTCCTTTCAACAACCCCATTTTGATGTAGGAGCAGAAAAGCTATGATTGACACCATATTCCTCACAGAACCCAGCAAACTTAGCATTCTCAAATTCAGTACCATGGTCAGATCTTATTGATGCTAGTTGATGTCCTAATTGATTTTGAGTTTTCTTGACAAATGAGGTGAACATATCAAATGCTTCATCCTTAGATGCCAGGAATAAGGTCCAAGTGAACCTTGAATAATCATCAACTAGCACCATCACATATCTCTTACCACCTCTGCTCAGAGTTCTCATAGGACCACACAGATCCATATGAACCAGTTCCAACGTCCTGGTGGTACTGACTATTTTCTTACTTTTGAAAGAAGACCTTACCTGCTTCCCCATGGAACCTGCCTCACAAACTTTGTCTTCCTTGAACTTAATGTTAGGAAGCCCTACCGCTAAGTATTTAGAGACTAGTTTTTTTAGCTGATTTAGACTTGCGTGACCAAGTCTTTTGTGCCACAGGAGGAGATCACTGTCCAACACACTTAGGCAAGTGATTTCATTTTCAAACAGTTTGGACAAGTCTATGACATAGATGTTATTCATTCTTTTTCCCTGCAAAACAATCTTGTCAGTAAGCAGGTTAATCACAAAACATTTTGTGGAAGTAAAAGCAACCAGGTTACCTCTGTCACACAGTTGTGATACACTGATCATGCTATATTTCAAGCCATCTATCAGATACACATGTTCAATGGATCGTGTGTCATCCTTACCTACCTTACCAACCCCAATAATTTCACCTTTCTTTCCATTTCCAAAGGAGACATTTCCTCCTTTGAGACTTTCAAGTGAAAGGAACTGTTCCATGTTCCCTGTCATATGCTTTGAGCAGCCACTATCCAAATACCAAATTTGGCTGCCTCCTCTCACTTGAACCTACAAAAGAATCAGGGATTCGTTGTAAGAACCCAAACTAGTTTGGGTCCTTTTCTATGAGAGAATGGATGAATCAAGCTTTTTCTAGCCCAATTTGGTAGCCAATTTTTCTTTTTAACAAAACTCTCATTTCTTCGACTAGCCTGCTCTTTTGTAATACACTCAATTTTGTTGTAGCCAGTCTTACCACAATGGGTGCAAATTTTATTCTCAGGGAGAGTGAGATACTTGCTTTTGGGATCCCACTTGGGCAATTGATTTCCAAAGCCAATCCCTCTCCGGTTGCTACTATGATTTTTTTGAAGCCATATCAGGGCATCAGAGGATTTATTCCATTTACAAGTTCGATCTAATTCGTGTTTGACTTTGCCAAGTTCTTCTTTAAGAGTTCTTATCTGTTCATCCTTGGCATACATCTTATTTTTTAGTTTTATCACGTTTTCCTCTAACATGACATGAGAGTGATCAACAACCTTTTTACTGGATCCTAATTTCAGTTTTAAGTTCTCAGATTTCAGTTCTAGAATCTCAGTCTCAAGTGGATGAACCTGGTTCAACAAGACAGTGTTTTTCTTTTCAGATTCACTAAGTCTGATTTCCAGGTTCATGCATTTTTCTTTTAGCATTTCACATTCTGTAGAGAGTTGTTCCTTCTCTTTGATTGTTTCTTTGGAATCATCCATAAAATCAAGTAGCAACTCAGAGAGTTTTTACTTAGATAGGAACTTTATTTTATTTTTGAGATGGGAGATACTTACCTCTGGTTCTTCATGTGATTCCTCATCGGATTCTCCAATTGCCATGAGCACCTGATCTTCATTCTCACCATCTTTTGATTCTTCATCTGAACTTTCCCCCCAAGCAACAACCATAGCTTTTGTTGTGGTTTTCTTGGGTTGGACCTGTTCCTTCTTTCATATCTCTCCTTTTTCCATTCTACTTCCCACTGAGGACAGTTTTTGATGAGATGGTCAGTCTTACCACATTTGTAGCATCCCTCGTTGGTTGTCCTTTCTGGAGATTTTGCTTTGTTGTAGTTTCCTCCTCTAGAGATTCCCTTATTCCTCATGAGAAAGTTTCTGAATTCTTTGGTAATCATGGTCATCTCATCTTCCTCCATATCTGCTCCCTCATTGATTCTTAGTGCTAGACTCCTCTCCTTCTTTGGACCATCCATCTTCATTTTCTGCCTTATGAGTTCATAGGCAGTGAGGTTTCCAATCAGCTCATCCGATCTTAGGGTTGCCATATTTTTGGATTCCTGGATAGCAGTGATTTTGTTTTCCCAGGAAATAGGCAAGACCCTTGTCAGGATCTTCTCAACCCTGTCCTCTTCAAGAATGACTCTTCCAAGAGACTTCAGTTCATTAGTCAAGGTTGTGAATCTTGTGTACATCTCTTCGATTGTCTCTCCTTCTTTCATAGTGAAATTTTCATATTGTGACTATAGAAGAGTACCTCTTGATCTTTTTACCTGAGGTGTTCCTTCACGGGCTACTTGCAAGGTATCCCAGATTTCTTTGACAGTAGTGCATCTTTGGATTCAGCTATACTCGTCTGGACCTAGTCCACACACTAGCCACTTCTTTGCCTTTGCATTCTTTTCCCATTTCTTCAGATCCTCAGCAGTGCAGTCAGCTCTAGTCTTTGGTACATCTATACCTTCAGCAGTCTTCATCATGGTAGCTAGAGGACCATCAGTGACTATGTCCCAGAGTTCATAGTATTCTTCAATCAGGTGGTCCTTTATTCTGTTTTTCCACCAAGAGTCATACTGGCCATTGAAGAGTGGTGGCCTTGCAGTTGATTGACCCTCCCAGTTTCCAGATGGTGCACTCATTTTGATCTTTTCCAAGGTGTTAACCTTATCAAGGATAACCTGCTCTGATATCAATTGATGTCTTAGACGTTAATACCACACAAGAAGATAGGTTAATTTGTATGGTATCCAATTTTTCAAGTGTTGTCTCTCTAGAAGAACCTGGTTCTTCTTGGTGTTCCAACTTCTACTGTTGCGGAATAATAAAAGCAGTAAAGTAAAAAACACAAAGATTTTTACGTGGAAAACACCTGGCATAAAAGGTGAAAAAAATACGACCTACTCCTCAGTAGGATTTGCTCAAACTCTTCACTAAAACTTTGAGCCAAACGGACTTACAAAATAAACTCTTTTGTAATCCTAGGACTAACTCTAATCCCTCATAGTAACTATCCTATAGCTAATTTCTACAAGCTTCAAGTTAACTCTAACTTGAACAATGTGTACCTATTACAATTGCTTCTATGAAAGCTGAAAAGATACAATATTAAATCGTCTACTACAACCAACTAGACTCAACGACAAACAGATGGAAGTGGTTCTTCTAGCTGGTCTCTAGCCTTTGTATCGCACAGTAATTCTGCTTGCAAAATATCTGGGAATTTTTCTTTCAATTCTTGATAAATTTCTGCTTGTTGTGCATTGGTGATTCAAGCAAGAATACTTCAATTATTTATAGAGTCAGTTTTTGAGTTTGTCGTTCAGTTATGGTACAACTCTTCCTGGGAGAAAGAGTTCGTATTAAACTCAACTTCCTTCCTTCGTTACTGTCCTTGCTGAATTCAACTTCTATTCTCTTATCAATTTGCAACCTTTTCGCATTAGGAGACACTCTCTTTGTTCATTGATCATGTTCCAATGTGTCAGGTCAAGTATGTGTGCTCTAATGGACTTGGTTCAACTGGTCAGACATTTGTCAATCTTCAAAACTATGCAGTGACTTGGGTCAACACATACTCCCTTTATGAATTCCACTTAAGTTTTCCTTTAATGTCTCCTACTAACTCCAATGTTTTACAGGCCTCAGTTCTTCACCGCGGAAGCTTCCCCCTGTACCGTTAGAAATCAGCCACCCCGAGTTCAAGCTCAAAGAACAGGTCCTGAAGAAGGACATGTACAAGTTTCTCAGTGAGAAATAGGATGAGGCCCTCAAAAACCTCCCGATTCTCCAGGCCGAGCTTGAAAAGGATCAAAAGGAAGCCTCGACCCTAAAACGGGAACATGCCGACCTAGTTGAAAAGGTAAAGGACTTTGAAGCTAAAAACAAGCAGCTAGTCGTGGTGACTAACAACACAACCTCGTAGGTCCAACAGAAGGTGGACCTGAACGACCAGTTGCGGGTTGAGATGGACGAGGTCAAGGACCAAATCGAAAAATGGAAGGGCAGGATGGACCGGCAGACCTCGAAGAAGGAAGCCGCAAATGAGGAGTTGGCGTCGATCGAGAACCAACTTTGGGTGGGGAAGGTAAAAGCCGACAAGTGGCTTAGTCTGAACAACGCTCCCCGAACATAGCTGAACTTGGCCTTCGCGGAACGAGATGCTCTCGGAAGAGAATATGCAGCACTGAGGTCCATTTTATACACAACCTCTGTTGATTCCGAGGAAATGGTGGCCCAGTACAAAGCCGACGTGGAGAAACCAACACCCTTTAAAGACAAAGATTGAGTACATAAAGCGGCTGTCTCGAAGAGAGACCCTCAAAGAGATTCATGCCCGAGGTTTCGATATATCACTCGAGATCAAAGAAGCTAGGAGGCTCAAGGTCGAGGCAAAGAAACTCTACAAGCCTGAGGGTGCTGAAGGCTCTGAGGGTTCTGAGGTCTCTGAGGGATCCGAGGGCTCTGGTTGGTTCTGCCGACGAGTCAGGCCCTGGTGAAGACTAGGCGTTGAAGCCTTAGTGTTTTTCATTTTACAGTTTTTTATTTTTCGTTATGTATTTTGTTTATTTAGAGGACACTCTTTTGGGCCTTTGTAAATATGTTTTTGGAGTATATATAAAAAAAAATCTCTTTCTGTAAATATTGTGTCTTTAGTCTTCCAACATCTTTTTGCAGTTTCTATTTGATACCTTAGCAATCAGATGTAGTTTTGGGGAATTCATTTTTTGGGTGTTCGAACGAAGCCCGACTTCGATGCAATTTTGTTTGCTTGTTTCTTCGAATTCCCAGTGAAACCGGAAGTTTCCAAGATTCTTAAAGTGTTTTTAGACGATGTTTTTTTGCTGAGGGTGATCTTTTTAGTAGGTTTCAAAATTTCGTAAAGGCCTTACTTTCTGATTACGGGATTCGGACGTCTCCGAGCTATTTTTTACTTTGGCCGTAGCCCTTTTATATTTGGGCACCGCCTACTGGATATGGTGCCTCCAGATTCGGTGGCCCGGGCTGTCTAAATTTTCTTCGGGTGACAGTCTCCAAGTAGAGGTAGCTTATGGGCTCGATAATCCTCGAGTAGGGGTAACCTGTAGGCTTTTAGGATCCTGGATCGAAAAAATGCGTAATGATAAAGTGTAAAAGAAGTGGAAATTTCTTTCAATTCTTGGTATGCAAGGTACATGACTGAAAGCGGATAAAAACTTGTGTCATGTCTAGGACGGACTATGTGGGCATGGTTCAAGCGACCTTTTGGCCCGTACAGTAAATCCTAACCGCCAAACCTTAGATTTAGCACATTAAGTTTTCTTCTTCCCCTGCTAAAGACTTTAATCCTAGGGTGACGACCCCCAGTATTCGAGGTCAAACTTGTGAGGGCTCGGATATTGTTTACCCGAATGCAAACGATCGTCGAATCCTATTTGAAACTGGTCTTCAAATCTAAGTTAGCACGTTTTACTATTGCATCGTTAAAAATCTTTCCGAAAAACCCATTTTAGGACAAAATCGGTTCAAGGGACAAAATCCCCGATTTGAAAGTGTCGAAGGTTGACTATTTGGTTGTATGATCTTTCTATTCGCTGTTTTTGGGCGGCCAACCATACCCGGGCGGCCTCCTGCTATTCATCCAGTAGTTCCAGGAATTGTGATCATGGCCTTGCCGTTTGACTCTTCTGTCGCATATTGGAACCTGAGGCTTGGTTCTCCCACTTCGACCGGTATTAAGGCTTCGACCCCGTAGACCAAAAAAAATGAAGTGATCCTGGTACTAGATTTTGAGGTCATACGGTATGCCCACAAGACGTCATCCAGGATTTCGTTCCATTTTCCTTTCGCATAGGTCAACCTCTTTTTCAGGTTTTGAAGTATGGTCTTGTTTGTTGATTCTTCCTATCCGTTACCAATAGGGTGGTAAGGTGTTGATTGTAACTTCTTAATCTTGTGATCTTCGAAAAATTTATTTACCTTGTTGGCAATGAATTGTTTCCCATTATCACAAACGATCTCGGCCGGTATCCCATATCGACATATTATGTGGTCCCAGATGAAGTCAATGAATTCTTTCTCTCGGGCATTTTCGAATGCTTGAGCTTCGACCCATTTGGAAAAATAATCAGTCATGATAGTATGAATTTATCCTTACCGGGTACCCACAGTAGGGGACCAAAGATGTCCATTCCCCACTTCATAAATGGCTACAAGGACAAAATCGAGTGAATTATTTCTCCTGGTTGACGGATCATCAGGGCGTGTCTCTGGCAGTTGTCGCATTTTCGTATGAAGTATTTCGCATCTTTCTCTATTTAGGTCCATTAATAGCCGACCCTGATTAATTTTTGAACCAAAGATTCTACCCCCGAATGGTTTTCGCAAGTGCCTTCGTGAACTTCTCTCAAGGCATATTCGGTATTTCCTTCCCCAAGCATCTGGCTAGCGGGTCATCGCTAAAGAGTGTCCCTTTGACCAAGCTAAATTTGGCAGCCTTGGTATGCAGGGCTCTTGATTCTTTGGGATCCAAGGGTAATTTTTCAGTCTTCAAGTAGTCTATGTAATTGTTCTTCCAATCCCAAGTTAAACTCGTTGAGTTTACTTTGGCGTGGCCTTCTTCTATCACCAACTTCATGAGTTGCACTAATGTTCTCGAACGGAATTAATCATCATCGACCGAAGATCCCAAGTTATCCAAATCATCATCCTCGCTATTCTGATCTTGATGCACGTGTTGCAGGGTCCATTCCCTGAATTGATGCAGCGTTACTTGTAATTTGTCTAAGTACCTTTGCATTCGTTCCTCTTTCACTTTGAACGTCCCATTGACTTGATTTACCACGAGGAGGGAGTCGCACTTAGCTTCGATCACCTCAGCCCCAAGGCCTTTAGCCAATTCAAGACCTGCAATCATGGCCTCATACTCGACCTCATTGTTAGTCTATTTCACAGTTCTAATAGACTGTCTAATTATATTCCTCGTAGTTGGTTTTAAACGATTCCGAGCGTGGACCCCTTTGTGTTTGAGGCACTATCCGTAAAAAGGGTCCAGATTCCTAAGGTAGTCCCCGAGGTTAACAGTAACTCCCTTTCGACTTCGGGTATTAAGGTCAGCGTAAAGTCGGCCACAAAGTCTACCAAAATCTGAGATTTTATGTCGGTTCGGGGCTGATACTCGATATTGTACCCACTGATTTTGATGGCCCATTTGGCCAACCAACCCGAGATTTCGGGCATTTGCATAATGTTCCTTAGTGGGTAAGAGGTCACGACACATATAGGGTGGCATTGGAAGTACGACTTTAGCTTTCTGGAGGCACTTAGCAAAGCAATCGCCAATTTCTCCAGGTGAGGATATCTTTTTTCAGCCTGGCCTGGAGTTATACTGACATAGTAAATAGAAAATTTCATACCTTCCTCTTCCCAAACTGAGACTCCACTTACCGCCACCTCAAAAATCGCCAAGTAAAGGTACAACTATTCGTCTGCCTTCGGAGTGTGCAGTAGGGACAGACTCGAAAGGTGCCGTTTGAGATCTTCCAAAGCTTGTTGGCATTCTGGGGTCTAGAAACATTATTCTTATTCTTTAATAGTGAGAAGAACCGATGTCTTTTGTCCTAAGACCTCGATATGAACCGGCCTAGGGAAGCTATACGCCCGGTTAGCCTTTGAACGGCCTTGACGTTGTTAACCACAATGATGTCCTCTATGGATTTGATTTTTTCGGGATTGATCTTGATCCCTCGATTAGACACCATGAACCCGAGAAAATTTTCCCGATCCAACCCCGAATGCACTTCTCCGGGTTCTGCTTCATATTGTGTTTCTTAAATATATCGAAGATCTCCTACAAATGTTTCAAATGGTCCTCTGCTTGTAGGGACTTGACTAATATGTCGTTAATATAAACTTTCACTGATTTTCCTATATGTTCTTCGAATATCCAGTTTACTAGGCCTTGATAGGTGGCACCAACGTTTTTTAATCCGAACGACATTACATTATAATAGTAAGTGCCGAATTTAGTGATCAAAGAAGTATTTTTTTATCGCCCGGGTCCATCCGAATTTGGTTGTAACAGGAGTAGGCATTGAAAAAATTGAGTATCTCGTGTCCGACTGTCCCGTCGATATCCGATCGATGTTAGGCAAAGGGAATGAATCCTTAGGGAATGCCTCGTTTAGATCCTTGTAATCTACACACATTCTTAGCTTATTCTCTTTTTTAGGCACTACTACTACGTTAACTAACCAGTCCGGGTACTTAACCTCCTGAATGGATCCTATTTTAAGGAGTTTTGATACCTCATCCTTGATGAATGCATGCTTGACCTCGGACTGAGGCCTCCTTTTCTACTTAACCGGATGGAACTTCAGGTCCAAACTCAGTTGATGAGTGGTTAGCTCCGGTGGGATCCCTGTTATGTCAAGATGAGACCAAGCGAAATAATATACGTTAGATTTAAGAAAATCAGTGAATTTTCTCTTAAGCTCGAGGGTTAACCCCATGCCCAGGTATACCTTTCGGTCCGGTAGGTGTCTAATCAATATGACTTATTCCAAATCTTCGATCATTGATTTGGTGGCGTCAATATCATCAAAATTTATGAACAATCTCAAAACTCTGTAATCATCCTCCTTGTCTACTCCACGTTTCTCCAATCCGGTCGGGACCGACATCAGTGATTGCTATTTAGTTTCTTGTTTGACGTTGATACTGCGGGCACCAATAGTACTTTGTCGACTGCAAATATCTCTTTTGCAGTTGGGTACTCTCTGTAGACCATCTTTTCCTCCCGGTGTAGGGAATTTCAACGCCTTGTGTAAGGTAGGTACCGCCCTCCTGTTGTGAACCCATGGCCTTCCGAATAAAGCGTTATATCTCATGTCCCCTTCAATCACATAAAACTTTGTCTCTTGGATCTTCCTAGCGGTGTTCACTGGTAGGGTTATCTCCCCTTTAGTGGTTTCGTATACCATGTTAAATCCGTTCAACACCCGGACTACTGGAACTATTTGATCCTGTAAACCCACGTGCTCTACGACCCTCGATCTGATGATGTTGTCTGAGATACCTGGATCAATCAACACATGTTTTAATTCGAGATTTATTGATAAATACAAATATTACCATTGCATCATTGCGAGGTTGCATGATGCCCTTAACATCCTCGCCACTGAACGAAATGGTTCCCTCCGGGACATAATCCCGGGTGCGATTTTCCCTCGTTATGGATACTTTAGTGCGCTTTATCATTTGCCCTAGGGGGACGTCAACCGCTCCAATGATCATGTTGATGACGTGCTGAGGTTCCTCTTGTTCGGTCTGTTTGGTGGCGTCCATGTTCCTGAAGTGGTTTTTGGCTCGATCACTCAAAAATTCTTAAAGGTACCGTTATTAAATAACCGGGCAACTTCTTCTCTCAATTGCCGGAAATCCTTGGTCATGTGGCCATGAGTGCCATGATACTTACACATTACGTTACGATCTCTCTGAGTAGGTTCGGACTTCAATGGTCGAGGCCACTTGGTTTCCTTGATGTGCCGGATGGCTGATACGATGCTGGCAGCATCAACATTGAAGTTACACTCTGATAATCCTGGTGGTTCCCTTCCCCCGAGCGGACTGTCTACACCATATTTTCTCATCAAACCTCGGCTATTTGGTCCTCGATCGCTTCTATTTTCATTCCTTGTGGGGTGACGCTTGGACCCGTTTCCCCTTTGGTCTATGATATATGGTTGGTACATATCTCGTATCGGCCTTGATTCATTGTCTACGACTCTCTTAGACCTGTCATCGGATCTTATGGGATAAACGGGCCTAGAAGGGGCTCTGAGTTGGTCGTCCTCGACTTTGATTTTTTACTGGTACCTGTTGTGGATGTCGGCCCAATTTAAATCCGGGTACTCTACCAAATTTTGTTTTAGTTGTTGCGAAGCCAAGGAGCTTTGGGGGTAAAGTCCTTGAGTAAATGCATGAACTTCCCAACAATCTGCAACTGGAGGCAGGTCCATCCATTCCATTTGGAACCTTGACACGAACTCCTTGAGCATCTCCTCTTTGTTTAACATTGATAAGGTTCGATTTTCTGGTCTCAACCTTGATGGCCCCGTCATGAGTCTTCACAAAAGCATCTGCAAGAAAATGAGTCAATGGAATTTGAGGGGTAAGTTGTGGCACCATATCATTGCTCCTTTTGACAGAGTCTCCCTGAACTTCTTTAGTAATTCCAACTCGATTTCATCATCCTCCAAATCGTTGCCTTTGATGGCACATGTGTAGGAGTTCACATGCTCATTCAGATCACGGATCCGTTATATTTTGGAATATCGGGCATACTAAACCTCTTTGGGATCGATTTTGGTTCCGCGCTCGGAGAGAAAGGCTTTAGGACTAATTTCTTAGAATCTGACCCTTTCAATATCGGGGGTGCTCTCGGGATTTGATTGACGCTGAAATTATATGTCTCCACCTTCTTGTCATTGGCCTTAATTTTCTTCTCATCTAATTCCACCTGCTTCGTCAATTCTTCAAGCATTTCATTATGTCGGGGTTGACCTTGGGCTCAGCTTAACCCGACCTCTCGGTGGTTTGTTCGTTTCTTCAGGTGTTCTCCCGGGATCGTTCGAGCTCGACCCTGCCAGGGGCGTGGCCATGATTTTGCTATCGCCACCTGTTGAACCTGCAACATTTTGAAGATTAGCCGCATTCTTACCCCATCACCTTCACCTTCGGGCATTTCTTGAACTGCTAGTCGGGGACCTCCATGAACGTTGTTTTCGGGGTCAGTCGGCAGGTTGACGTCGATAGCAACCTGTGAAATTGACATCGATTGGATCGGCAACTGGTATTCTTTTAGGATCAGCAGGGGAAACTCATTGCTAGGCACCAGATTGTTGTTTTTGCCATGATGTCCAGACTCAGCCTCAACGTTCAAGTGGGCAGACTAAGAATTTGATATTTTTAAGCTGGCCTAAAATTGAGACTTTAATGAACAAGCGTAAAATAGAGTGTGTTATGAAGATTTATATAAAACCACCACTATTATCCTTGGCCCCACGGTGGACGCCAAACTGTTTACCCTTAAAACAGATAACAATTACTTTTATACGCGATTTTAAGGATACGTGGATAGATTCAACACAAGTAATCAAGAATATTAGGTAAACGAATTAAAGGCATAATGAATAATCAAACGAGTTGTAATGTTATGGCCCAACTTGAACTTGGATTGGGGAATAGTTTCTGCCCTCGGTTGTTCAAAGCCAATTGAGAATAAAGAACAACAGTAAAGTAAGAACTATGCAATAGCTATGAAGCAGAAAAATGAGTTTGTATTGTCTTGGTATGCGTGATAGTATATATTGCCACACCTCTTTTTTTCCGAGAGGATAGGGAGTTTTTCCAATTGAAGTGACACTAATCTAAATGAGATTATTTATTTATTTTGAGTCACCACTTGGAATAATTTATGGTGTCCCAAGTCATCGGTTTATTTTAAATTCCAAATCGAAGAAATTTTACTCTGATTAAAGTCTGCAAAAACCAGTAGACCGGATAAGGAACTCTGTTAGCCCGGGAGAAGGTGTTAGGCATTCCCGAGTTCCGTGATTTTAGCACGGTCTCTCAACTAATTACAGTTGGCCTAATTATCTGATTTAATACATATTTAAATCTATTGTGCATTTTTTATCTTCTAACCGCTTTTAATTATTCAATTAACCGCTTTTAGTATTTATGAAATTTATTTGAACAAGTCGTGATGTCGTGCACTTGATTATTTTTTAACACATTGCGAATCGCGTCACATGAAACGCACTCGCGACTTACAACATATTTATTTTAATTATTATTTAAAGTTATGGTCAAGTCGCGTGAAATGCGCACTTGAATTGGGATTAGGTATTATGACTATTCCACGGAAACCGTATCCATAGTCACGATAAATTATTATTAATCACGCCTAAAGCAAGCTACGATGTTTACAATTGTTATTCTAATTTTGTAGTTAATGTAAGGAATTAGACTAAGTCACGTGAAGTTAATCAACAAAGAGCTACTGAAACTAAAAGTATGAGATGAATTCTTTGGAATAAATTAGTCTTATTCTAACATTTAGAGATCTTTCAAACTAGTCCTAACGTCTGAAATGGACCAGGTGACATATAGGCTTATAATTATCGTGTGGGACGTTTAACAGGAAGAAATTGGCACTTTAAACTCAAATGAGTTTATAAATTGAAATTAAGGCCAAATCAAGACAAGAGTCCCAAGTAAATGGATCATAACTAACCACTTCAACAAATTGACCTAGTTGCTAGCTTTAATAAAATCAATAATTGATTTATACATTTAAAGTCTCGAAAGGACTACACATAAACCCGTGAGTGATGTTTTATACTAATTACATATTTCTCAAATAGCATGATCATTACTAACATTTCCCAGATCTGTAACTTCCTCAAGCCCATTGGCAGTTCACAATCACAAAGCTATCATTGCAGGGGACTGAATTAAATACAACATTCCGATCATGAATATTTGTTCGATTCCAAAATTACATACATAACTAAACTATTGAACTCGGATTTGACAATTATAATTTTTTATTACATCTTAATGACAAATATTATGACCTGAACTAATAGAGAAAAACATTGTAATATCTTAACAATGGCCTAATGAAAATGTGCTTCAGGCACTTGAACCATCACACTTTATTTCCTCCTCATGCCTTTACGTGTATCTTAGTCCAAATCTCATCCTTGGAAGCACCAGTTATTCAAGAAGAATAAGTAAAACAAACTTAAAAGAAAACCATATTTCTAGCATGATAAATGTAGTAAACTTAACTTATGACTCAATTTAGGTTTTCATCATGGCAAACAAATAGGATATTCTATAATGAATATCAACCAATTGACAGCAAAGGAAACAACAAAGCATGAACACATCTATAAAACTTTCAGTCAAACAAAACAAAGTTTACATCATTTGATCAAGGTGATACCGGGATATATCAAGTAAACAGAATAAGAAAATAGATCTCTGAAGTTGGAAAAGAAACAACAGAAAAATAGCAGAACGCAACAGCAGTAACAGCAAGAAAACAACTTCAAATCTACTCCAAAATCCAAGGAGAACTCAAGAACTACTGAAACAGTGCAATGGAATTCAAAATGGCTTTTGAACTCTTTTTTTTTTTGGTTTTTTCTAAGTCTAAATTCAACTTTCAGATTGTTTTTCTATGGAGAATCAGTGAATGTGCATGTGAGAATACAAGAAAATTAACCTCCGTGTGTAAGGAGTGTAGGGTATCTTTTATAGAGTGTGAGAGTGCAAGATGATAGGTAATGGGAGAGAGTCCAAGGGAATCTTCCAGCCTTCCCTTAAAATTAGGAAATTAACATCTTTTAAAACAGAAATGGATAGATGTCCCCTTTTTCCGGCATTTTATGTAACGACCTGACAGGTCATTTTGAGCTCTAGCGTGTCGTTCACCGGTTTGAGGTTGTGAGAAGATTCGTTCAGGTAATATGACCCGTGGGCGTGGTCGGAATTGAATTTCGGAAAGTTTAAAGTTAATTTGGAAAGAAAATTCTCAATTCGGAAGCCTTAAGTTGGAAGAATCAACTAAGATTGGAATTTTGAGTAAACGACCTCTGAATCAGGATTTGAAGGTTCCTGCAGGTTCGTATGATGATTTCGGACTTGGGCGTATGTCCGGATCGGGTTTTTGATAACCCGAGAGCATTTCGGCGTATATTATGGAAGATAGCATTTTAAAAGAATTTCATAAATTTGGGTTGTAAGGTATTTCAATGTTATTGATGTCCGTTTAGGATTCTGAGCATAGGAATAGCTTCATATGGTAATTCTGGAGTTGGGAGCGCAACCGAAAGTGAATTTGGATGTCCGTAAGTCATTTTGAAGTCATTTGGCTAAAGATAGAAATTTGAAGGTTTTTAAGAAATCCGACTGGAAGTGAAAATTTTGATATCGAGGTCGGAATGCGATTCTGGAAGTTGAAGCAGGTCCGTAATGTCGAATATGACTTGTGTGCAAAATTTGAGGTCAATCGGACGTGATTTGATAGGTTTCGGCATCAGATGTAGAAGTTGAAAATTTCTAAGTTCATAAAGTTTGAATTTTAGTGCGATTCGTGATTTCAGCATTGTTTGATGTGATTTGAATCCTCGAGCAAGTTCGTGAGGTGTTATGGGACTGAGTTGTGTGATTGGACGGGGTCTCGGGGGGCCTCGGGTGTGTTTCGGGTCATTTTTGAGTGATTTGCTAGTGTATCTAGTGTGCAATGCGATCGCGGTCCTAGATGTGCGATCGCGGAGAAGAAATGAGGGGTCTGGAATTTTGGCCTGTGCGATCACACTTCGAGGTACGCAATCGCATAGAGGAGGATTTTGGGGGCTGCTGCATTGGTCTATGCAATCGCAGGTGTAGTCGTGCGATCGCACAGAGGGAAAATTGGAGGCTACAGGCTTATGGCTTGTGCGATCGCAGTCTTTAATGTGCGGTCACACGGTGTATGATTAGGGGATTCTGGGACTTGGCCTGTGCGAATGCAGGTGCTGTGTTGCGAACGCACTGAGTGAATTGGTGAGGCAGCATAGTTGGCCTATGTGATCGCGGAGCATGTTGTGCGATCACATAGGAGGGTCACCTGGGCAGTGTGTTATTTTTAACGGGATTTTGGCCATTTCTTCATTTGGTGTGGGAGATTTGGAGGAGCTTCGAGAGGGGATTTCCGTCAAGCATTACTAGGTAAGAAATTTCTTTATATTTTTAAGATAAATACAAGTTATATGCATGGATTAGACATGAAAAATTGTGGGAAAATTGGGAAAATATTGAAGAAAACCTAGAAACGGTATTTTGGATTTCTACCACGAATTTGAGCATGAAATTAAGGGTAAATTATATATTTGAGTTAGTAAGGCTATGGGTAGGGTATATCTTCGAGAAATTTCAAAATCGGGGCACGTGGGCCCAAGGGCATTTTGGTCAATTCCTTAAGCGGAGATGGGAGTTTATATAATTTTAATTCTTAACAAATATTAGAGTATGTTTTCATTGGTTTGTCGTTATTTGGATAGTTTTGGGGCGTTGTGCATCGATTTGAGTCATCGGAAGTGTTTGAAAGCTTGTTATGGAATTTCGGAGCGAGGTAAATCTCCTTTCTAACTTTGTGAGGGGGAATTGTCCCCCTAGGTGAACTAATTAAGTATGTGCTACTATCTGCAGAGGTTACGTACGCACGAGGTGATGGGATTCCGTGCGTAGCTAGTATTATGCCATGTCCGGGTAGTCTAGGACCCACTAGCATGCCTTACTTGTTGTACTTGTGATCTTGCCGGTAATATTAGACCGCTAATATGATCGAAATAATGAATTGAATCCCTAAGAAGACTAGAGTTCACTTTCTTAATCACCTAGAAAGAGAATTGATTCCTCCGTGGATAATTGTGTTCCTGATAAGGTTATATTATTGAATATTATTGAACTTGG
>MDKI01057339.1:0-27217 GCA_005239505.1 Nicotiana paniculata
TCCTATATTACTTGTCGACCACGTACACTTGCGTGTGCATTGGGAAATCAACCAACAAGAGGCTCATAGATAGGTGTCGACTCATGTATAGTTTGGTATGCCTTGTTGGCTAATTTTTGATGTATAGTCTTTCATGGAAGCGTTGTAGCTCGTACCTTTTATGTAGTTTCTTAGCAATCATGTCATCCTATGTGATGTATGTTCATGATCTTTATCTACCATTATATTGATCTCGTTATACCTTAAAGATAATAAGAGGGTTAGATAAAATGTATGTTGGTGCTCGGCAAGTATGGCCCGAGTGCTAGTCATGATCCTCAAGTTTGGGTTGTGACAAACTTGGTATCAGAGCAGTTCTGTCCTAGGGGTCGTCTATGAGCCGTGTCTGGTAGAGTATTGTTTATGGGTGTGTTGTGCACCACACTTATAGTAAGAGGCTATAGGGCATTTAGGAGTGTTACTTTTTCTTCTTACTCTAGATCGCGTGGAAGAGCTCAATCGTAAGAACTCAATTTCCTAAATTCTATCTTATTTATAATACGACGATGCATACATCTAGAAAGATGGATGGTAAGAGATTGTAATGTGGCTGTGGAAGAGTTCAGTCAGAGGAACTCAATTTTGCATCATGCTTATGATGAGTAAATGTGAGGGCTTCAGCAGATCATGTATGTACTAAGATGTGTTAGTTTCTTAATAAGGAGCTCTAAGGAATGAATATCTATCTATCCATATGGTAAAAAGAAATAATAGAATCAGAAGGTAGATACGAGTTTTAGCAACTAAAAGAAGCAAGATAAAGAATGGTACGAGTACATAGTTAATAAATATTATCAGTATTTATAATCCTGGCAGAGAACTATAAGCATATTTTAGTTGCTTTCAACGGTAACAGAGATATCTACAATTGTCCATACCAAAATCAATAATGGGAGCTAACTGAAATAATTTAAGAGAAGGATAGGATATCAGGATCCAGCTGGGTTAGAGTAACAGAAAGTTGTCGATAGATTATTATCATTATTTAACATTTTTGAAGGATAGTGAAGAACATGGTAATAGTTCTAATTTGGAAATGGCCATATGGTCACTGTAGAATAGAACACTCAGATATGAATACTAGAATATTCAAAAATTCCAGAAGATAGGCACTAGAATCCTAGAAGGGATAAATATTTGCCTTAGTATGACTCCAACCACTAGTAAAAAAAAGAAAAAGAAGAATGATAGACGTCCTGAAGAGCCAGTGATATGAAGCACGGAGAGCTAAATGTGAAATAACGTCATGTTGAAGTCTTTATAATAGGGCGATAGACAGAGATATTATCATGAGAACAAGAAGAGAGTAAATGAACATTATGAGTAAGAGGTGATAAATGAGTGATAGCGGTAAACCAAAATATTGTATAATGATACAGTCTATAGTCAAGTGAAGAAAAAAAAAAGAGGACACAGGCCTTGAGACAATACAAAAGTATAAACCATAAAGCCATACCCTCATTTCGAGAAATGAGTTGGTGACTCACACGTGATTGCCATAAGGAAAAGTTAGACCCCCGAAGTAATAGAAATTAGTATGGGATAGTAAAAAAAGAAAAAAAAATCGAACATGAATTAGGGATCAAAGGAATTTGTAATAGTCGACATCGTTTCAAAGATAGAGTTTCGACAATAATAGAATGAACAATAGAAGAATAACCTTTAAAGGTCATTCACGAAGACGCTTTCCTAAAGCAAGCACTATGAGAAGAGTTAAGCTTAAGGGACTAAATGTGCCAGTTATACCACGTGTCAATTATACCTGGTGTAGAAGGGTTACCGCAAGGCGAGTAATGTCTGTAAAGATGTAGAAACAAAATTCCAAAGATGAAGAGGTAAATATCTAATGGTAACGGAAGAATGTGGTAAAAGGTGAAAGGAATAATATTGCATTTATTCATATCCTACATATATAATATAACTCTAGAACATTATGCAAGCATGATGTTGGGAAGAATCGATAAGGGTTTTGCACTCGATGATATTAATATATAAGTGGGAATGAACACTTGATACATAAGGATCCCGCACAAGAGGTAAGTTAAGACAAATGACATAACCCAAGAGGCGTTACATAAAATAAAGATATGAGAGTGGACCAATGGGTAGTCAGTAGTTGATTTAGGAAGAGCCTAGTTATGGATAGATAAGAGGATATAGCAAATCAGTAGATCATGCAAGATAAACATAGTGAAACCCAACATAGGAAATTCAGTCTCTTATATACAAAATCGTAATCCTCGAGAAATATTCAGACAAGAGTTGGGGTAGTAGTAGGTACAATATAAGTGTTATGAAAATAAAAGAGAGTGCCACAATGGAGACAACTGAAATTTCAATTCACAAGAAACCCTACAAACACAAGGGCATGGAGGTAAGTAACTAAGAATAATGATAGGCAAGTAAGAACATCAGAAATACCGTGGGATATACAATTTAATAAGGTCTCAGCTTTATAAGAGTTAGAATTTCTTCCCTAAGTACTACAATGAAAGACTAGCTGAGGAAATAAGGAAGCAGGCTTCAACATAAGCATAGTGACCTAAAGTAGAAATGGTCTTGTAACAATAGTCACATTATAATGTTGTATGCACTCCATAAGAAAGTGGAATCTATCATAGCTAATGAACGGAAGAAGAAGAAAAAAATCAATCAAAAGTTGATAATTGAGATCATATGAGTTACAGGGAACTTCCGTATTCATGGGCACTAAGATAGGCCTATCCATGCAGCAAGTGGCAGAACGACCAGGAAAAGTAATTGTTTACATTTAAGAGAAATGAGAAGGCGTGAAAGGAAATCTATGTTGCTAACATGATGAAAGGAATGTTACGAGTAGTATAAGTAGATGTGCGTAGGTTGCAAGCTAATGTATGGTAGACCTTTGATTGAGTAATGATTTTGTGAACAAGTATTTCATGAACTACACGGGATTAGAATACCCCCATAAGATGAATCACATTGGGATGATATGATGCAATTATTGGAGTATAGTATCGTCCCTAAGTGGATCAAGAAAATCACTTCAGACATTCCCTGATGAGACGTGAGCCCTAGTGACGATAAATTATATAAGAGTTTTCAAGTTATCAGTGGTAGATTATAGATCAACATTAAGGTGAATCAACAATCGATGGATGAAAGTTACAAAGTATGAGATGAGATTATGTTGTCATTATTAAGATGGATGGTAGTAAGGAAGCATTAAATGGCTTAGATTTATACATATAGGATAAGTGGTGAGAGAAAAACCTGGAGTTGGGTGGCAAGTCTCCATAATAATAAACTGAAGTAAGAGTTATGGTATAGTATGACCTACCTAGTAGTGGCAAAAGCCATAAGCATAGATAACTGACGCTATGAAACAAGATGTAATAATAGTCGTAAGTTCAACAAAATACCAAACTAAGAACTTTAGTACACCTATAGATGCCCATGGGGACAGCTTGTCATAGTACAATATATCTTCACCAAGTGAACCATATAGATAGGTTAAAAGCTAACAAGAAATAAAAAAAGGAAATAAGAGTCGCATTGGCGTACATTCAAGGTTAGAATTGTCTAGGCTGCATGAAAGAAGGTAGAAATAGTTACGACATTGAAAGGAGTTCGACCACAAGTTGTGGTGTGAGAAAGAGGCCTAAAGGGGGGAATGTTCTAGACTTTGGATTTTCACCGAACAACTCCATAGTTGGCAAATACGATATTAAATTATTCGTAAGAGTTATTGCTTAAGATATGGAAAAATGCATTAGTCAACATTCGAGGATGAATGTTCCAAAGGGGAGAGTGATGTTACACTCCCTGTATTCGTAAGTGAGAATACATCGTAAGTCAATTGATGTAAGCTAAGAAATAAGATTCTATTTGATGGAATATAAAGTAAGTTAATCATGTTACGTTGGAGGTTACAAATATTTAAGATCATGAATAATGAGTACCACGAGGGTTGGAAAGCTTAGAAGCTAAACCAATTGAAGAAAATAAGTTTCGTCGAAAGCCGACGAGTTTGGAATGTTATAACATGTACATTAGGGTGAGAATATGGTTCATTACATGATAAAGAGGTTATTTCTATGAGCTAATTCTTATCGTATGATAGTTGTGTTCTACGTTTTGAAGTCAAGAAAGTGGTGGAACAAAAGTTGGCAAAGGTCTTCAGAAGTTACAAGATCATGCCATAAGGTAGTCAACATAAATCCATGAAGATATTATCTTTAAGATGATAAGAAGTTAATCATATAGGTCTTAAATGATACAAAGGTGTATAAGGGTGGATAACAAGTATTATAAGTTAAAGGAATCAAGGATGTTGTCAGCCGTATTTTCGGGTAAACCTAGAGGTCCTTAATATACTCAAGAGGTAGTGTTTTAATATATTTGCATCATATAATATTCGTATCATAAGTCTTGAAGTCAAACGAGTTATGAGACAAAAGTTGTCGCAACTTAGGTTCATAATTTTACTTGAACATTAGGTCAAATGTTACTAAGCTTTTCACCCTATTTTCTTAGAATTATGGAGTGATATAACTACCAAATTAAATATATATAAGTCTAGTTTCTAACTCATTAAACCTTTCTTCGATACGATCTTGGAGTAAAGAGATATTCACGTTTTCGCGAGACTGCGCCAAGCACCTCTCTATGAAGCCCACTTAGACGGTTTAAAACATTTGGATCTATATATGACACCTCAAACCCGTTTTAAGCCATTTCCTTTCACTATATTCAGACCTTAGAACCCTAGAAACACCCTCTCAAGGTTCTCTCAAGATTCAAGACCCAAACAAAGGGCAAACAACACAAATCAAGTGTCGGGAATCCCGTGGCACTAGTAAGTTTCTTTTTCTTCTTGTTGTTGCTCATTTTTGTGTTGTTCCAGCTCGTGTGGGAGGTTTTTGGAAGGGGTTTATGTTCTGTAAATACTCCCTCAAGTTCTTTCTAGGTGATTTCAAGCCTTCTAAAGTGATTGTAGTGCCGAAAGATACAAATTGATTGCTAGTTTCGCTTTATTGTTGTTGTGGAAGCATTGGAGGGATATTTCATGGAAAATTAAGGTCAACTTGGAGTTTTTCTTTCCGTATAAAGGTAAGGAACCTATTACTCTATATGTATTTAATATTATCCAAGTTGTGTTTAAGTCACTGAAGCTAGAACTTGTGAAGTATATATCGAAAGGCTTGGTAGTAACGTTATCGGTTGGTGGCTGTTTTGGGAGGGTCAATATGATTAAAATTGATGCTGTTTGGGATGTTTAGTGATTGTTTTCACTCGTGGGAAGTCATATAATTAGGGGAGGTTCTGTCCGTTTCATCGTAAAATAGGTTGTGGTCGGTACATAATAGTTACGACGCTTAAACGTTAACGATAGTGTCATTTCTCCTATTGTAGACTAAGGAGTCGTGAATTTTGCATAGCTTGAGGTTGGGCAGTGTATACAAGGTATGTGAGGCTATCCCTTTCCTTCTTTTTCACGACTCCGATTTTACATTATGCAATGAACGAGCTTCCAAAGATACTCTACTCTTAGAAGCTAGCAGTACTTACATTGTTTCCCTTCCTATGGAACAATTGATGTTGAGCTTGCTTCTCTTATTCTTATGTTATCAATTTTGTTTTAACTTGTATAAGATTCTCGATGGAGAGTTATCCCTAGTGATGTGTACGAATAATACCGACCTTACGTCACTCCGTAATGTTCATAACATGATTCCAATGAGTCTTGCATGCATTGTATATATGTATCTATTTTACTCTACCGAGCCGCGCTATTGTTGGCTGGGTATGGCAGCTATTGTGCAACCACTGATCAGTTGGTTTTACCGAGTCCTCTTTGAGGCGGGGTAGGATATGATGATGATGCCCACAGAGGCGAATGTTCTATGATGATGATGATGCCCATAGAGGCAGATCTTTAAAAAGATTATGTATATATATGTATCATGCGTTTCATGATAATGTTTCTTAGAAGCACTCAGATGCTACAGGTTGTATCTCCTACATCTCTCTTTACATTACTGTTCTTATTTATGCTTTCTTGCCTTACATACTCAGTACTTTAATCGTACTCACGTCCTTTTATTTGTGGACGTTGCATGTCATGCTGCAGGTCCTCATAGACAGGTTGACACAGCTCCCCCACCACAATAGGCTTTCTAGTTCAGCGGTTATAGGTGAGATCCCTTCTCCGGACTTTTCGTGGTCTTGATATGAATTTTTGTTATAAATATTCTGGGTATGTCGGGGCCCTATTCCGGCTATGTTGTATTACTTATGCACCTTTAGAGGCTCATAGACAGGTGGCGAATCATGTATAGTTTGGTATGCCTTGTTGGCTAATTTTTGTTGTATAGTCTTTCATAGCAGCGTTGTAGCTCGTACCTTTTATGTAGTTTCCTATCAATCATGTAATCCTATGTGATGTATGTTCATGATCCATATCTACCATTATATTGATCTCGTTATCCCTTAAAGATAATAAGAAGGTTAGATAAAATGTATGTTGGTGCTCGGCAAGTATGGCCCGGGTGCTAGTCATGATCCTCCAGTTTGGGTCATGACATTCTAGGAGCTTCAAGAACCTGCTCTTGACCCAAATTCAGTAGAGGTAAGTAAATTCTTTTCATTTATCTAGTTTAATACATGAATTAACAAATAAATTAACTACTAATTCTTGGAAAAATCTAGGTTTTGGGTTGTAAATGAGATTTTTGGAAAATTAGTGAAATATCCCATATTAGCCATAAATTCTTGAATAAATTATATAATTTCTCTCCTTAGGCTTTGGGTAATCTATTCCTCCAAGAATTTTCGAAATCCGAACGCGTGGGCCCGGGGTCAAAATTTGAAAAATCGTCAAGAATGTTAAATATTAGGAATTATTGCTAATTCTTCTTCCTGGATCTTAAATTGATTCAATTACATCATGTTTGGATAGTTGTGAGCCGTTAGGAGTAGTTTCGGAGTTCGGGCACATCTTTTGATCCGGTCCTTGGTATGAGGAGTGATTATATCGAGGTGAGTCTCCTTTCTAACCTCGTAAGAGGGAAATTGTCCCTCTAGGTAACCTTGATTGCTATGTGATATTGTTTGAGGGCTATGTATGCACCAAGTGACGAGAGTCTGTACGTAGTGGCTATTACTGCTTCATCTGGGTAATTATGACACAGCATGATGACTGTTTTCCCCTGTTGTAGCCTAACTATGACTTGTATTCTTGTGTGATTGGTATTGTTGTCTTTGAAAGTTGTGATACTTGGCTTGATTTAAGTGTGATAAAATAAATCACATGATAGGATCGGTTCGAACGCCACGGTAGAGTGATTATTGACTATATTGTGGGATCGGGTTGTACGCCACGGCGGAGTGATGATTTATTATATTGTGGGATCGGGCCGTATTATGGGATCGGGGTCGTACACCATGGCGAGATTGAGACTACAGGATGGGATCGGGCCGTACGCCGTGGCGAGAATGAGACTACAGGCTTGGATCGGGCCGTACGCCACAGCGAGGATTACAGGATGGGATCGGGTCGTACGCCACGGCGGATACCAACCTTGGTGGATTTTGGATTGTTATTTAATGTTTAATATTGATGTACTTGGTTAATTGTCTTACATGCCTACTATTGTCCTTACATCTTGCTTACTTTATTACTGTTGGACCTTAGTGAATATCGAGTCGACTTCTCGTCACTACTTCTTCGAGATTAGGAGGGAACTCACTGGGTACATATTTATGTATGTACTCATGCTGCACTTTATTTTCTTCTGTACTTGACTGTACATGTCCGAAGGTTGGTACATCTGATTATCATCCGGTGCTAGATACTAACCGGTGTTGGTTATACTTCACGGTGAGCTGCTCTTCCTAGCGATTCCTTGAAGCACCCTGGAGTTTCCTTTTGTTATTTTCCTCGTCTATTCCATTCAGACTGTTGATTTTTATATATGTAGATATATCCTCCTTGTATATCCTGATAGATGCCTGTGACACTCGTGACACTAGGTCCTGGCACACACGTGATGTATATTTTGGGTTTTGGGATGTTCATATGTGTATATGTTATCTTGATCAGGCTGGTATTATGTGTAGATGTTTAACAACTGGTAATTGTCAATTGTTCAAATCTAATGGGAAGGGTAACATCTAGTGTAATCTGCATCAGCTTGCCTAACCCTGTTGTTGGGCGCCATCGCTACCTTAATTAGGATTTTGGTCGTGACAGTGGAGGTCACTCCTCAGGCTGCGATCTCATCAGTCCCAGTCCCAGTATCAGAGGGTGACCCCACCCTCATTCAGCAGGCTACAGAATCCCGTAGCGCTTAGGTGCGCCCCAGGGAGCCCTTAATACTCTATTTCTCATTTCTTATGCATTGGGGACAATGCATGCTTTTCGGTTGGGGTGGGATAGCCTTGTATATATTGTATACATTATTGTAATCTTGTACATTTTTTTTTTGTGATCTTGGTGTATATAAGTAAATTTCTCTTCAAATCTTGTATATAATTGTGTATCACTGTACATATAAAAAAAACAAAAAACATCTAGATAGTTGTATGCACGTACATCTTTAGTAATTAGCAATGAATTCCCCTTCATTTTTCTTCGCCGGGTTCTTTTCCAAGTGTGTAATAGTAGAACCATGGCAGTAGAATGAAACATTTTGACCGGCTTGGTGTGAGTGTCTAGTTTCAAGCATGTATGGCTGTAAACAACCTATACCCTTCCGATGTTAAAAAAAAAAACAAATATTGTTGATCATCTAGGTGAACTTGAATCTCGCTCTGTGAATCTATGCTTACTTAGAATGTTCCGAGTTGCCAAGTGTAAAACTATGTTGAGCCAAACAGTTCATGTGCCATGTGTGTTGGTATTGTGTAAATAATTCTTGTGTTTGCGTCTATCATCTAGAACTTACCCGGTTGGTCTTTCGATGCTCATGATAAGTACATTTAGTTGGAGAAATGACCTTAGGCAGTCTTTGTATTATTTGAAAACCCAGTTAGCCTTTCAAGCTACCATTGTATAGACATTATCACTAGTTAGCCAATTTGAGCCTTTAACCTTTTCTTTGGTCACCTCATTACAAACCTTGCCCATTTTGTAAAATAATTCCCTCTTTTGAAGCCGTCCATCCTTGAACATTTAAAATGAGGCTAAAAGCCTAAGTTGGGGGTGTGGTGTCAAGTTGAAAATTGGTAAGGTTGTACAGTTAGTGTAAGAACCTATACCTCAAAGTGTTCACATGAAATTATTCAAGCTCCAAAAGAAAATAAAAAAAAGAAGAAAAAGAAATATTTGTATATATATCGAAATATGGAGCCTTGAAGAAAATTAGAGAGGTATTAAGGTGGTTTGATGTTGGTAACTTAGAGCCAATGAGGGCTGTGTGGTTTGAAAAGAAACATAGGACAACAAGAAAGAAAAATGTGAGCAGTGTTCAAGGAGGGTGTTGTCACTTATACCTAAATGTTTATCCAACCCTTCCCTAAGCCTATATTACAAGCTTTAAAAGTCCTTATGGGATCTCCAACAGAATGTTCTTGAATAGGCAACGAATTAAAATAAGGGAAAGCTTATGGTATGATGTGTTGTAACACTTGAAACCTTTGTGAGAGTGAGTGTCTTTGTGAATATGTCCCTTTTGTTGTCATTGTAGATATTGTGAGTTTAGGAATTTATTTCTTGTGAGGGCATTTGAACTGTGAGGTTTAGCAGAAGTTGAGTTCTTGAAGTCGAATGCAAAGTCACTCAGCTGAGAGTAACGTTTTGTCAAATTGGTCGAGGCTAAAAGTTCACAAGTTGATCAGTTTCTTTGTAAATAGCAATGATTGTTCAGGAAGGGTAGATAAACAAAATTGCATGCTTGTAATACTGACGATCAACACCGTCCATGGTCACTATTGTTTCATGTCGTTTAGTTGGAGTCTAGAATAGGATAGAGTTGTTCTAGTTGCTTGAGGACAAGAACGAGTTTAAGTTGGGGGTGTTGATGTGCCAGAGAATTTTGGCACATTTAACACCAATTGCTTAGATATTAGTTCGTTTTAAATGCAATTGTCTTTTATTCTTATGTAATTTCATGTTTTGCAGTGCATGAAGCTTGAGGACCCAGAAACATGGAAATGGAATCAAAAAGCCGAAGAAAGACAAGAATGGGAAAAATGCGACCGCATAGTTGAAAATGCGGACCACAAATCCAACATGTTGACCGCATAATGCCCAGGTGAGCCGCAAAGTCCAACAGTCAGTGTGGCTAAATCCAAGTGAAGAAATGCAGTCTATTATGCGATCGCATAATAGATTTGCGGGCCGCATAATGAATCGCAAACCTCTTATAGAAGTGGCTGAGAGAATAAATGTGATGACACTATGCGGCCACATATCAACAATGCAGACCGCATAACAGGAATGCGGTGATTTCCTTTAATTAGGGTTTTGAAGATGCGGTGAGATTGAAGAGAATAGACTGCATATCTATTATGTGACAGAAATGCGGTCACATATTTGACCTGTAAGGGCATTTTTGTCCGAGATTAGCCCCGAGTTTTAGTCCACTATAAATAGATTCATTGGGGTTTTGTGGGGGCAACTTGTCTGAAAAAAGAGCTACAATCCAAACATTGAAGTCCCATCTTTTGGAAGCTTTCAAGTGTAGAAGCTTGCACTTTGTAAGCATTTATGACATTTAATATTCCTTTGCTTTTGTATTTTAGCATGTGTGACTAGTTTTAAATACTAAGGTTGTGGAACCTAAATGGATGTAATGTCAATGGGTGTTTAACATTGAATATATGTATAATGGTTGGTCGATATTTATTTACTTCTCATTCTTCATTTATTTTCAGTTTGCAAGCATTAGCGAGCGCCATTATATTCTTTCTCTACTTGGAAAAGTGAGTTAGGGTTTGGTAGGAGTAAATATCAAAGACTCAAGGTTTTAAACCTTGTTTAATGGAATCGCTTAGGAATAAGTGTATTTCATTTGGCATGAATTGAGTACTCTTAATTGCAAATCTTTTATATTTTGAAAAATCATAAAGAGAAATACCACCCAACCATTGGAAAATATTGGGTAGTCATTTAGAAATCATTTGCATATCAAAAGGACTTCCATTAGAAATATATCATATTAACACCGGTAGTATTACATTTCATTAAAGAGGACACAACCTTGGTCTAGATAATCAAATTAATTACAACCTATTTTAATCATCCTTGTTATTAAGTTACAATTCAATCTACTACTATACTTTTGTTACTCTAACGGAATAGAAATACGAGTTAAGTTAAGATTCACACTACTCAACTAAACTTTTCACGCCTATTCCATGTGGGATTCAACCCCAACTTCATTGGGTTACTATATTTGACATCGATCGCTTTACACTGTTTTAAGGTGTAATTTGAGCTTATCAGCAGTTTCAATATTTTCTTGATAAGGGATTCATTAGACCTAGTGTCTCTCCCTCAGGGAACCTATGTTTTCTTGAAGAAGAAATATTGCACGATGATGATGTGTATAGACTATTGGCATTTTAACAAGGTCACTATCAAGAAAAAGTATCCATTACCGAGGATTGATGACTTAGTTGACCAGCTTGAGGGTGCCAAAGTGATTTTGAATATTGATTTGAGGTCTGACTACCATAAGTTGAAGATTAGGGCATTCGATGTCCCTAAGATGACTTTTCACACACGGTATGGGCATTATGTGTTCCTAGTGATGTCATTTGGGTTGACGAATTCCCCAACAGCTTTTACGGATTTGATGAACTGAGTGTCCAACCCCTATTTGGATTCTTTTGTGATTGTATTCATTGATGATATCTTGATCTACTCCCGCACTCGAGATGAGCATGAGCAGTATATTAGGATTGTACTTCAGGCTCTGAGAGATGGCCAGTTATATGCCAAGTTTTCAAAGTGTGAGTTTTGGTTAGACTCGGTAGCATGTTTGGGTCACGTTATATCGACAGAGGGCATAAAAGTAGATCCTAAAAAGATTGAGGCAGTTCAGAACCAGACTAGACCTACTTTAGCTACTAAGATCCGGAGTTTCTTAGGTTTGTTGGGGTATTATCGCCGGTTTGTGGAGGGGTTTTCATCTATAGCAGCCCTATTTCCTAGATTAACCCAGAAGGGTGCCCCGTTCAGATAGTCGGATGAGTGTGAGTTGAGCTTTCAGAATCTCAAGACTGCTTTGACTATGGCACTAGTGTTGGTGTTGCCCACCGGTTCAGGATCTTACACGGTGTATTGTGATGCATCTTATATTGGGCTCGGTGCAATATTGATGTAGAATGACACGGTGATTTCCCATGCGTCATGACAACTGAAGGTTCATGAGAAGAGTTACCCATTTCATGACTTAGAGTTGGCATCCGTTCTTCATGTGCTGAAGATTTGGAGGTACTATCTTTACAGCGTGTCATGCGAGCTATTCGTGGATCATTAGAGTCTACAGTATCTATTCAAAGAAAAGGATCTCAGTTTGAGTCACATAAGGTGGTTGGAGCTGTTGAGAAACTATGATATCACCATGTTGTATTATCCCGGGAAGGCCAATGTGGTCGCCGATGACTTTAGTAGAAAGGTAGTGAATATGGGAAGCCTTGCTTACATTCTAGATGGTAATAGACTGTTTGCATCAGATTTTCAGGCGTTGGTCAATCATTTCGTGACGTTAGATGTTTTGGAGCCCAGCCGTGTTTTAGCTTGCACAGTTGTTCGGTCTTCCTTGTATGAGCGCATCAGAGAGAGTCAGTATGATGATCCTCATTTGCTTATCCCTAAGGACGTGGTGCGTCATGGTGGTGTCAAGAAGGTTACTGTTGGAGATGGTGTGGTTTTGAGGATGCAGGGTCGTATTTGTGTGCTCAATGTGAATGGGCTTCGTGAGTTGATTCTTGAGGAGTGAGTTGATTCTTGAGGGTGCTCATAGTTCCCGGTATTCTATTCATCCGGGCAGTGCCAAGATGTATCAGGACTTACGGCAGCATTACTGGCGGAGAAAGATGAAGAAGGATATAGTTTTATTTGTAGCTCGGTGTCTAAATTGTCAGCAAGTAAAGTACGAGCATCGGAGGCCTAGTAGTTTGCTTCAGAAGTTAGAGATTCCTGAGTGGAAGTGGGAGCATATCACTATGGATTTTGTTGATAGACTCCCACAGACGCAGAGAAACTTCGATGTGGTATGCGTCATTGTGGACGGGTTGACCAAGTCGGAACATTTCATTCCAATGGCAGTTACCTATTCTTCAGAGTTGTTAGCTGAGATCTACGTATGTGATATCATCCATCTTCATGGTGTGCCCGTGTCCATCATTTTTGATCGAGGTACGCAGTTCCCCTCACACTTCTGGAGGGTAGTACAACGTGAGTTGGGCATGCAGATTTAGCTGAGCACAACATTTTACCCCTAGACGGATGTGCAATACGAGCACACTATTCAGATATTGGAGGATATGATTCGTGCTTGGGTTATAGATTTCGGTGATTCTTGGGATCAATTATTTCCGCTCGTGAAGTTTGCCTATAACAACAACTAACAATCAAGCATTTACATGGCTCCCTATGAGGCATTATACGGGAGGCGAATTCAATCGCTAGTTGGATGGTTCGAGCTAGTGAAGGCTCAGTTGTTGGGTACATACTTTGTACAGGATGGCTTGGATAAGGTCAAGATTATTCAGGATCGACTTCACAGAGCTCAGTCTAGGTAGAAGAGTTATGCCGACCATAGAGTTCATGATGTTGTATTCATGGTTGGAGAGAGGGTATTTCTTTGGGTTTCACCCATGAAAGGTTTGCTGAGGTTTGAAAAGAAGGGAAAGTTGAGCCCTAAGTATATTGGACCCTTTGAGATTATTGAGAGAATGGGTGAGGTGGCTTATAAGCTCGCATTACCACCTAGTTTATCAACAGTTCATCTAGTGTTCCATGTGTCCATGCTCCGGAAGTATCACGGTGATCTGTCATATGTGTTAGATTTCAGCTTAGTCTAGGCAATTGAGGTCTAAGAGTTATAATTCAATTCGAGTTTACTGGAGAGGTCAGTCGATCGAGGAAGCCACTTGGGAGTCCGAGTCGGACGTGCAAAGTAGATATCCACACCTTAAACTAGTCCAAGTACTTTTCTATGTTCGTTCGAGGATGAACTGTGACGACCCAAAGGGTCATCACCTATGTTATTACCCATCCCGTACTTTCAAGGCCTTGAAAACCTTATTTAAAATTGCATCGATTTGTGTGCGCAGTATGGGCGCGTAGCCGGACAGCTTAAATATGAAATTCTGTGAAAAATTCTAAGATTTGATATTAAAATAAATAAATTTGACTTCGGTCAAAAGTTTGGGTAAACGGACCCGGACCCGTGATTTGACGGTCCCAGAGGGTCCGTAGGAAAATATGGGACTTGGGCGTATGCCCGGAATCGAATTCCGAGGTCCCAAGCCCGCGAAATGAATTTTTGAGTAAAATTGCCAAATAGGGAATGAAGTAAAATAGCATCAAACAAGTTAGCATAGATCCTATATCCAAAAGTTACCAAGCAATAAAGACATATGAACCATTTCAGAATACTTTCTGAAAATATTTAAGGAAATTGAAAATGAAATCTGATTAGAAAGTAATGGTATCGGGCCCGTATTCTTGTTCCGGTGCCCGGTACAGGTCTTATATATGTTTAGGCACTTTCTGTAAAGTTTGGTTGAAATCGGATTTTGTTTGTCGTGTTTGGAGCTTAAAAATGAAAAGTTTGATATTTTTAGAGAATTTGATACATTTCATGGCTGTTGAGGTTTAATTCTATGTGTATGATGTTGTTTTGGCGATTTTATTGCGCGGGTAAGTTCGTAGGATGTTGTGTGAATAATTTGTAAAATTTGGTGTCGTTCCGAGATGTATAGGTCAGTTCAGCACGTTGTTAGCGAAGTTAGAAAACTTAAAATTTCCTAACTTTGGTTCTTGAGGTTTGGGGGTGTAATTTCGAGTTTTAGCGTTGTTTAGAGTGTTCTGAAGGCTCAAGCGAGTCCGTATTATGATTTGGGACCCGTTGGTATATTTGGTTTGGAGGCCCGAGGGCTCGGGTGAGTTTTGGATAGGCCACGGATTTCAGTTTTGATCTTGGAAAGGCTGCTGGTGTTCTTTTCTGTAGTCTTTGCAAATGCGAAGCAAGCATCGCATTTGCGAACAGTGCACTGGCTGGCAGTGCTCGCAAATGCGAAGCCAGCATCGCAAATGCGAAGGTGCACTGGTTGCACAGTGATCGCAAATGCGATCCTTCCTTCGCAAATTCGAAGTCCCTCCTCCTGCACAGTGATTGCAAATGCATAGTATTCTTCACAATTCCCATGCAGGGGTGTACGCAATTGCGAGTAATTGTTCACAATTGCGATGCCAACCAGTGGCCTGCACTGTACAAAATCGAGTTTTTACTTCACATTTCATATTTTCTCAAACTCAACACTCCTAGGTGAATTTTCCAAAGAACAAGACTCTTTCAAATTAGTTGTAAGTGGTTTTTACTCATTTCTTTCAATCATTAACATCATTTAACATGTTTTCAACTTAAAATGAAAGATTTTCATGGGTGAAATTGGGTGAATTGGGTAGAACTTAGGTTTTTTTTAAATTGAGGTTTGAGGGGGTGATTGACCTCTGATTTGTGAGATTTTTATATGGCTAGACTCGTGAGGGTTCGAGTGTTCTGAAAATGTAAAACTTACCCGACTCTGATATGCTGGCTTGAGGGGCATTTTGGTCATTTCACCTAATTTCACGCCGTAACCTCGAATTTATTAGTAGAATCAATTGCATGAGATGTTATTTACGGTATGAAATTTATTTGAATAGATTTGGGCCATTTGGAGTCGGATACTTGTGGAAAACGTGTGGTTTCGGGTTGATTGCTATACTTTGGACCCTAGGTAAGTGTTCGGTCTAATTTTAGCTTGAGGGAATAGGAGTTGAGTATAATTTGCTACGTGCTACTTGCTAATTGCCAAATACGATGTATAGGCATGGTGACGAGTATCTATACATTGGTGTCTAGCATGACCGTGAGTCTTTATATTGTGAATATTCTGATTTTGTTGTAATTTCCATGCTTAATTGATGATTTCTATATGTTGTGAAGAATATGTGAAGGGAATTGTATTCTGTAAACTCTATTGGAGCATTGGCTCAAACTGTGAATTGAATAATGAAGAAATATGAGATATTATGTCTTTGGAGCATTGGCTCAAATTGTGAATTGAATAATGAAGAAATATGAGATATTATGTCTTTAGAGCATTGGCTCAAATTGTGAATTGGATAATGAAGAAATATGAGATATTATGTCTTTGGAGCGTTGGCCAAGTGATAGAATAATCATGGAAATGAAAGTGAAAGAAAGAGAAAGAGTTATCGAATTATACCCTTGTCGGGATTTAATTATTTAATTGATGTTACCATTGCCGTGATTTAATTGTTTAATTATTGTCCCCTTGCCGGGATTCCTATATCTATTCTATTTACTTCCTTGCCTTGTTTGTGATTGATGTTTGGGTGAGAAAGAGTGTTAAAGCACGAAGGGTAATGCCGTGCACTTGTTTTGGTGAGAATGAGAGTAAAGAACGAAGGGTGATGCCGTGCACTTGTTTTGGTGAGAATGAGAGTAAAGCACGAAGGGTGATGCCGTGCATTGTTTGATATTGTCTCCCTTGCTGGGATGCAAATATTTCTGTTATTGTTCCCTTGCGGGGATTTATTTATCTGTTGTGTTTACTCCCTTGCCCTTGTTTGTGATTGTTGTTTGGGTGAGGAAGAGTGTTAAAGCATGAAGGGTGATGTCGTGCATTGCTTGACATTGTGAGGAAATAGTGTAAAGAACGAAGGGTGATGCCGTGCCGTACGATGTACCATTCCGTACCGATATTCATTTATTACATTATACATTGCATAGCGAGAAAGAGAGTAAAAGCATGAAGGGTGATGTCGTGCCATGATTTACATTGATTACATTATATATTGCATAGTGGGGATGAGAGTAAAAGAACGAAGGGTCACGCCATGCCATGATTTACATTGATCACATTATACATTGCATAGTGAGGACGAAAGTAAAAGCACGAAGGGTGATGCCGTGCAAGTTTGTGATTTCCTGTCCTTGTTGATATGCTGGCTTGTTGTTCTTTTTCTTATTGAGAATTCTTATATGAAACTGTTATCTCCCCACAGCATGTTCCCCCTTCCTTTGTTAATTGTTGTCTTCCTATATTTCTTTTCTGTTGTATATATGTATATATATTTCTTTGAACTGCACAGGTTTATTTGGTAATCTGGTTCTTGCCTCGTCACTACTTCGCCAAGGTTAGGCCAGGCACTTACTCAATACATGGGGTCGGTTGTACTGATGGTATGCCTTCACTTCTTTTATGTTGTGTAGATTACGCAGCCGGACCCAAAGGACATCATTAGTAGGAGTGTCTTCCAGTTCATCATAGAGGCTTCAAGGTATACCCGCTGGTGTTCGTGGGCCTTGGCGTCTCTTCTATCCCCTTGTCTTCGATTCTGTCTTGTTTTCCTTTAGTTTCAAAGGCAGACATGTATTTCCTTTCAGACTTGTATTTAGAACTCTTAGACAGTTCGTGAGTTTGTGACTCTAGGTTTTGGGAAATTTTGCGTCGATATATATTGTGGATTGTCTTTACTTGGCTTAAAGTTGTATTTATTCCGCTAAATTAATTTCGAAGTGTTTTTGCTTATTATGAAAAGTTGAGATTTTCATGCTAGTTTAGCTATATACGTTGGCTTGTCTAGCGGGTTCAACGTTAGACGCCATCACGACCCGATGGTGTGATTTCGGGGCGTGACATGAACGTTTGTTTTAGAGGTAGAGAATGTGATGACCCGATAGGTCATTTATACATTTAACCCTCAATTCTGTCTTTCGAAACCTCGATTAGCTCAATTTAGCCTTCCTCGATTTGCTTGCGCAGTCCGTGCCTTTTTTCGGAAGGTTTTGATGTTAAAAGATGATTAAAATGTGAAATTGTGCTTTAAAACTCATTTGAGTTGACTTCGGTCAACATTTTGAGCAAGCAGACCCGGATCCATGTTTGACGGTGTCACGACCCCAGTTCGCCCTCCATGAACATGTCGTGACCGCGCCTAGTCCCTATGACTAGGAAGGCCTACCAATATGGAATAACAACATAATTGCGGAAATAAGTAAATAAAAGAAAGTTGAACACTCTTAGAGAAAGACTGTATATAACTCAAAACAATATGGCAATCTACAACATCACCCCAAAACCCGGAAACTCACGGGAACCACAGTCTAACAGAATATAATACATAGCTCTAACTCCAAAATGTCTATACAACTGTGAGGAAGGATAAACTTTTCACAAAAAGCTAGAATAAGATAGAGACTCCTGGTCTACAGACGCGGCAGATGTACCTCGAAGTCTCTATTGTCTCTTTGAACCTCGGGGATAGTGCACTTGAGTGGAGGTACCTGGATCTGCACATGAAAAACACGCGCAGGAAAGGGCATGAGTACACCACAGTGGTACTCAGTAAGTGCCAAGCCTAACCTCGGTCGGGTAGTGACGAGGAAGGTCAGGGCCCTACTGAGGTTAAACAACATAATAGGAATTTACAGTATGAAAGACAGACAGAAATAATGAATACATCCGTGAAATAAGACAGGTCAACAAGGAAATGACAAACACAAGAACAGAGTAAACGCGGAATATGAACAGCTCGATAACAAAGGTAACAATGAGGATCTTTCAGGATACTGTCCTGTAGTCCTTTTCTCAACTGTCTAGTGGATCTCCCGGGATACCGTCCCGCAGTCCATCATATGTGTATCCGAAGGATCTGTCGGGATACCGTCCCATAGTCCATCATATGTATATCCGAAGGATCTCCCGGGATACCGTCCCGCAGTCCATCATATGTGTATCCGAAGGATCTGTCGGGATACCGTCCCATAGTCCATCATATGTATATCCGAAGGATCTCCCGGGATACCGTCCCGTAGTCCATCATATATATATCTGAAGGATCTCCCGGGATACCATCCCGTAGTCCATCATCTGTATATCCGAAGAATCTCCCGGGATACCGTCCCGTAGTCCATCATGTGTATATCCGAAGGATCTCCCAGGATACCATCCCGTAGTCCATCATGTGTATATCCGAAGGATCTCCCGGGATATCGTCCCGTAGTCCAACTATCAATTTTCAGGGTGATCTCTCAGGATACCGTCCCGTAGTCCCAAAGTAAATATGCAGGGAGATCTCCCGGGATGCCGTCCCGTAGTCCCAAAGTAAAGATGCAGGGGGATCTCCCGGGATACCGTCCCGTAGTCCCAAAGTAAATACGCATCCACAACAAGAAGACATTCAGAATTAGAGTGCAAAATTACAAGACAACAATTAAAATTCTAGCCTAACATGCTTCAAGTAGTACAATTAAAGCAATTTAAGCGAATAGGCAATTTCAGGCCAGCTAGGCATACTTTTCTAAGCTAACATAGACTAAAATTGCAAGTAGAGTAAAACAGGTAAGAAAGAAACTCGGTCTAAATATTTAAAGTAAAACCGGATTTTCAACAATTACCTTAATTATGCACTCGTCACCTCACGTACAAGGCATTCAATTACCAAATATCACATCCTAAGGGGAAAGGTCCCCCACAGAAGGTTAGACAAGCCACTTACCTCGAATCGGCACAAAATCAACTTGAAATCACATGTTTTCCACGAGTATCCGACTCCAAATGGCCCAAATCTATTCAAATAAATTTCATATCATAAATAATATCACATCCAATTGATTCTACTATTAAATTCAAGGTTACGACGTGAAATTAGGTGAAATGACAAAAACGCCACTCAGGCCAGCATCTCGGAGTCGGGTAAATTTTACGTTTTCAGAACCCTCGTACTATCATGAGTATAGCCTCTCCAATCGGAGGTCAATTACCCCCTCAAATCCCAATTTTTGAATAAACTAGGTTCTACCCCAAACACCAAATTCCATCCATGGAAATCCCTGATTTTTAAGTTGAAATTGTGTTAAATGATGTTAATGAACGAAAGAAATGAGTGAAAACCAACTTACAACTGATTTGGAAGAGTCTTGATCTTGGAAAAATTGCCTAAGAGTGTTGAGTTTTGAGAAAATGTGAAATATGAAGAAGATTTTCGGTTTTGTACAGTGCAGGCCACTGTTTGTCTTCTCAAATTCGAACAGGGGTTCGCAATTGCAAACACCCCTGGCCTGGAAATTGCGAACTCGCATTTGCGAACACTGAGCAGAAAGGGAAGCTTCGCATTTGCGAGAATATTGTTCGCATTTGCGAACATGCTTGCCCAGGCATACCTTTGCATTTGCGATGGCATTGGTCGCAATTGCGATCATGCCTGCCCAGCAATGCCTTCGCATTTGCGATGGCCTTGGTCGCAATTGCGAAGGCTTACAGAACGGCCACACCAATAGATTTCCAAGTTAAAAATGAACTCCGCGGCCCGTTCAGAATACGGACTCGCTCAAGCCTTCGAAACACCCAAAACAACGCTAAAACTCGAAATCACACCCCTAAACCTCAAGAACCAAACTTAGGAATTTTAAGTTTTCTAACTTCGCTAACAATGTGCCGAACTGACCTATACATCTCGGAACGACACCAAATTTTACAGATTACTCACACAACATCCTATGAACTTACCCGTGCGATCAAATTGCCAAAACAACATCATAAACATAGAATTAAACCGCAATATCCACGAATTCTATCAATTTTCATAAAAGCATCAAATTTTCCATTTTTTAGTACAAAACACGTCAAACAAAATCCGATTTCAACCAAACTTTATAGAAAGTGCTTGAAACATATATAAGACCTGTACCGGGCCGATACCATTACTTTCTAATCAGCTTTCATTTTCAATTTCCTTAAATATTTTCAGAAAACAATTTTACTCAAAAATTCATTTCTCGGGCTTGGGACCTCGGAATTCGATTCCGGGCATACGCCCAAGTCCTATATTTTCCTGCGGACCCTCCGGGACCATCAAATCACGGGTCTGGGTCCGTTTTCCCAAAAATGTCAACCGAAGTCAATCTATTCATTTTAATATCAAATCTTAGCATTTTTCACAGAATGTCATATTTAAGTTGTCCGGCTACGCGCCCGGACTTCGCACATAAATCAAGGCAATTACAAATGAGATTTTCAAGGAGTCGAAAGTACGGGATGGGTAATAACATAGGTGATGACCCTTTGGGTCGTCACATTCTCCACCTCTAAAATAATCGTTCGTCCTCGAACGGACAGAAGAAGGAAGTACCTGAGTCGAAAAATGAATGAGGGTAGCGGCTCCGCATATCGGACTCGGACACCCAGGTCGATGCCTCAGGAGGCTGACCTCTCCACTGAACACGAACAGAGGGGAAACTCATGGATCTCAACTGACGAACCTGCCGGTCCAAAATAGCTACCGGCTCCTCCTTATAGGATAAGTCCTTGTCTAACTGGACAGCGCTGAAGTCTAACACATGGGCTGGATCGCCGTGCTACCTCCGAAGCATGGGCACATGAAAAACTTGATGCACGGCATATAAGCTAGGCGGTAATGCAAGTCTATAAGCCACCTTTCCCACGCAATCAAGAATCTCAAACGGACCAATGAACCTAGGGCTAAGCTTTCCCTTCTTCCCAGATCTCATCACGCCCTTCATAGGCGACACTCGAAGCAATACTCGCTCACCAACCAGAAAAACCACATCTCGAACCTTGCGATATGCATAACTCTTTTGCCTGGACTGAGTTGTATGAAGCCTATCCTGAATGATCCTAACCTTGCCAAGGCCTCTTGCACCAAATCGGTACCCAACCACCGAGCCTCTGCCGGCTCAAACCACCCAACCGGAGATCGACATCGCCTACCATATAGAGCCTCATACGGCGCCATCTGAATGCTGGATTGATAACTGTTGTTGTAAGCTAACTTTGCCAATGGCAAGAACTGATCCCAAGACCCTACAAACTCAATCACACACGCACAGAGCATATCCTCAAGAATCTGAATAGTGCGCTCGGGCTGTTCGTCCGTCTGGGGGTGAAAGGTTATGCTCAACTCCACCCTGGTACCTAACTCGTGCTGAACGGCTCTCCAGAACCGTGAGGTGAACTGAGTAACTCTGTCTGAAATAATAGAGACTGGAATACCATGCAGACAAACTATCTCCCGAATATAAATCTCCGCCAGCCTCTCCGATGAATAAGTAGTCAGTACCAGAATGATATGGGCTGATTTGGTCAACCGATCCACAATCGCCCAAATAGCATCATGCTTCCCCAAGGCCCGAGGAAGTCCAACCACAAAGTCCATGGTGATCCGCTCCCACTTCCACTCTAGAAGATCAATCTGCTGAAGTAACCCTCTCGGTCTCTGATGCTCACTTATGACCTGCTGACAGTTGAGGCACTTGGCTAAAATTTTTGCTACATCCTTCTTCATCCTTCGCCACCAATAGTGCTGCCTCAAATCCTGATACATCTTCACAGTTCCCGGATGGATGGAATACCGCGAACTGTGGGCCTCTACTAAGATCAACTCCGGAAGCCTATCAACATTGGGCACACAAATCCGGCTCTGCATCCTCAATACCCCATCATCTCCAATGGTCACACCTATAGAATCACCGTGTTGGAATGTGTCCTTGAGGACAAACAAATGAGGATAATCATACTGCCCCTCCCTGATACAGTCGAATAAGGAAGACTGTGAAACCACACAAGCCAATACCCGACAAGGCTCAGAAAGATCCAATCTCACGAACTGACTGGCTAAGGAAGGAACATCTAAGGCTAGGGGCCTCTCAACTGCAGGAAGGTATGACAAACTCCCCAAACTCTCTGCCCGACGGCTCAAAGTGTCGGCCACCACATTGGCCTTCCCCGAGTGGTATAGTATAGTGTTCTCATAGCCCTTTAACAACTCTAACCATCTACACTGATACAAATTTAGATCCTTCTGCCTGATTATGTGCTGCAAACTCGGTGGTTAGTATAAACCTCACAAGGCACACCGTAAAAATAATGATGCCAGATCTTCAAGGCGTGAAGAATGGCAGCTAACTCGAGTTCATGGATAGGGTAATTCTTCTCATGTATTTTCAATTGTTTGGACGTATAGGTAATCACCCTATCGTCCTGCATCAACACTGCTCCACGGCCAACTCGCGAGGCATCACAATAAACTGTATAAGACCCCGAACCAGTAAGCAATATCAAGTCATAGGAGCACCCTCTGTCCACTGAAATGGAGCACCCTTCTGGGTCAATCTAGTCATAGGAGATGCAATCGATGAAAATACCTCCACAAAATGGCGGTATTAACCCGCCAAGCCAAAGAAATTATGAATCTATGTAACTGGGGACGGCCTGGGCCAACTCTGCACGGCCTCTACCTTCTTCAGATCCACCCAAATGCCCTCACTCAATACCACGTGGCCTAAGAATGCCACAGAACTCAACCAAAACTCACATTTTGAGAACTTTGCATACAACGTTATCTCTCTCAAGGTCTGAAGCACTGTCCTCAGGTGTTGCTCATGATCTTCCCGATTCCGGGAGTAAACAAGGATATCATCTATGAAAACAATGACGAACGAGTTGAGATATGGCCTGAACACACTATGTATCAAATGCATAAATGTTGCGGGGGCATTGGTCCGCCCGAATGACATAGCAAGAAACTCGTAATGGCCAAACCGAGTCATGAAAGCAGTCTTCGGGATATCCGACACCCGAATCTTCAACTGATGGTAACCTGAACGTAAATCAATTTTAGAAAATACATGTGCGCCCGGAAGTTGGTCAAATAGATCATCAATACGAGGCAAGGGATCACGGTTCTTTACTGTAAACCTGTTCAGCTAGTGATAATCAATACACATATGCATAGAACCATCTTTCTTCTTCACAAATAAGACAGGAGCACCCCAAGGTGAAACACTGGGTCGAATAAAACCCTTATCAAGCAACTCTTGTAACTGATCGTTCAACTCCTTCAGATGGGGAGGAGCCATACGGTAAGGAGTAATGGAAATTTGCTGAGTGCCCGGCACCAAATCAATTCCAAAATCAATGTCTCTATCGGGCGGCATTCCCGGAAGGTCAGCTGGAAACACATCGGGATAATCTTGTACCACTGGCACTGAATCAACAGAAGGGGTATCAACACTGACATCTCTCACATACGCCAAATACGCAGCACACCCCTTCTCAACCATACGCTGAGGTCTAAGAAAAGAGATAACTATGCTGGGAGTGTGATATAAAGTACCACTCCACTCAACACGCGGAATACCTAGCATAGCCAGTGTCACGGTCTTGGCATGACAATCAAGAATAGAATAATGGGGTGACAACCAGTCCATGCCCAAGATAATATGAAAATCCACCCTATCGAGTAACAACAATTCTGCATTGGTCTCAAAAACATGAATAGTAATCAAACACGACCGATAAACGCGGTCCACAACAAGAGAATCTCCCACAGGAGTAGAAACATAAATAGGAGAACCCAAAGAATCTTAGGCTATACCCAAATGCATAGAAAAATAAGAAGACCCATAAGAATATGTGGAGCCTGGATAGAATAGAACCGATGGATCTCTATGACAACTCAGTATAATACTTGTGATGACAGAATCCGAGGTAACAACCTTGGTGCGAGCAGGAATACCATAATATCTGGCCTGGCCTCCCCCTCGAGGGAAACCTCTACCTCCCCGACCTCCGTCCCTAGCTGGCTGAGCAAGTGGGGTAGCACCTGGAGCTGTGATCATGGCCTGGGAACTCTGCTGAGCACGCTGTGGCTGAAAAGTCTGTGAAGATGTACCCCTACCAAGTCTGGGGCAGTCCCTGACCACATGGCGTGTATCACCACACTCAAAACAAGCCCTGGGAGGACGTGGTGGCTGTGACTAGCTAGGGCCAGGTCTGCTAGACTGACCTCTAAAAGCACTCGCGCAGGAGGCGCGCTAGAAACTGGAGGTGTATAATAAGGCTCCTGAGGCTTGGGAGGAGATGGGGTACCGCTGGCTGCTAAATAAACTAGGCGGACCATATAACCCCTACCATAACGGCCTGCTATTGGGGTACGGGCACCAGAGTAGTGGCTTGACTCTCGAGACCTCTTGGCCTCCCTCTCCTCTCGCTCCCTAGCGATCATACCCTCTATCCGCCTAGCAATGCTCACTACCTGCTAATAAGGAATGTCCATCTCCAACTCTTGAGCCATGCTAGATCTAATGGGTGGGATAAAATCGTCGATGAACCGGCGAACCCTCTCACGGACAGTAGCAACCAAAGCCGGTGCATGCCTAGCCAACCTAGTGTAACAGATAGCATACTCTGAAACTGTAATAGCACCCTAGAGCAAATGCTCAAACTCTACGCGCCATGTGTCCCTGAGGCTCTGAGGCACAAACTCTCTCAGGAACATATCTGAGAATTGGGTCCAGGTCAGTGGAGAAGCCTCGTCTGGACTGTCTAACTCATAGGTGCGCCACAAATCATAGGCGGCTCTGCGAAGATGGAAGGTAGTAAAGGAAACCCCACTAGATCCGGCTATGCCCATAGTGCGAAGAATATGGTGACACACCTCTAGAAATCCTAAGGCATCATCTGATGCTAGTCCACTAAATACCGGAGGGTCATACTTCTTTAACCTCTCAAGCCTCCATTGCTCGTCCTCTGAAGCAGCTTACCCATCCTCGGGCTGATCTGGCACTACCGGTTGTACATGAATAACCTGTGGGACCTGCTCCACATGCACTCGCTACTCAGGAGTGTGGGTGCCGGGAGTCTGTTCCTCCCCCGACTTGAGATGTGGCTGCAGCAAGGGGAAGAAACCCTGCCTGAGCCAGAGTGGTGTACATGGACATAAACTGAGCTAATGTCTCCTGAAGAGCTGGAGTAGTAGTGGTAGTAGGTGTGGCAGGTGTCTGGACCTCGGCTGGATCTGCTAGTGGTACCTCGGCAGCAGCTCGCGCAGGTGCTCTCGCTGCACAACGTGCACGTCCTTGGCCTCGACCCTAGGCCCAGCCTCTGACGGCTTCTGTAGGGGGAACGGGTGCCTGAACAAACCGAGTAGCATGTGTCCTCGCCATCTGTGAGAGAATAGAAAACAAAGGTTTAGAATTGATGTAAAAAGATATTGCACGACAAGGAAATCAGTGAAGTGAAGATTTTTCCTAAACAGTTACATAGCCTCACGTAGATAAGTACAGACGTCTCTGTATTGATCCGCGAGACTCTAATAAACTGGCCAGTGTTCCGTGACTCCTATGAACCTAGTGCGCTATGATACCGACTTGTCACGACCCCAGTTCGCTCCGTGAACATGTCGTGATGGCACCTAGTCCCTATGACTAGGAAGGCCTACCAATACGGAATAAAAACATAATTGCGGAAATAAGTAAATAAAAGAAAGCTGAACACTCTAAGAGAAAGACTGTATATAACTCAAAACAATATGGCAATCTACAACATCACCCAAAAACCCGGAAACTCACGGGAACCACAGGCTAACAGAATATAATACATAGCTCTAACTCCAGAATGTCTATACAACTGTGAGGAAGGATAAACTTTTCAGAAAAAGCTGGAATAAGATAGAGACTCCTGGTCTGCGGACGCGGCTGATGTACCTCGAAATCTCTGATGTATCTCTCAACCTCGGGGATAGTGCACTTGAGTCGGGGTACCTGGATTTACACATGAAAAACACGCACAGGAAAGGGCATGAGTACACCACAACGGTACTCAGTAAGTGCCAATCCTAACCTCGATCGGGTAGTGACGAGGAAGGTGATGCGATACTAAATTGCATAGTCTAGCATGTGATATACCTTACATTTGAAGTGCTTTAATGATAAAAATACACTTGTTAGGTGCTTAATGGAGTTTATTTCATGTGTAGGTGAATTGGAGATGGAAACGGAGCTAAAGGGATGCAAATACGTCGAAAATACTCAAAAGGAGACACCCGGGCGATAGCCGGGCGTTTTCCCCCTAAAGCCGGGCACCTCCTGGCGTTAGGGGGGCGTTTGCCCCATAAGGCCAGGCACCCCCAGGCGTTAGGGGGGCGTTA